>JAVLUD010000093.1:0-11783 GCA_032162045.1 Torpedo suessii
CAATGTCCTGGTGAAACCTTTCACCGTGTTCGTCACTGACTGCACCAAGATCAGCAGGGAAGAAGTCCAAGTGCGAACGCAGAAAATGAATTTTCAATGAATGTTGCACTTCATGGTTTTGTACGCTTGAAGTAGACTTAAAATATGGCACGAAATCACAAAAATAGGTTATATCTAAAAAGCGGTACATGATAGGAAATTTTTATGGTGATTTTTGTGATCAGCCCAAAATCCATAAAATATACCCAAAAGTGTTCAGGAAGGAAAATCTTCGTTGTCCAGCATAATCAGTAAAGCTCCCTCTGTTCTATCCCTTCACTCATTCAGAGATATGGGCAGGATAGGATCGATACAGCGCTTAACAGCTGTGAAGTTTTTTCCCAGGAAGAATTTGCGTTGGAAAGGAGACAGGAAGTTTTGGATTGACCGTGGGAGTAGTGCTTGAGTGAATATCTCAGGCAACTCACTCTCAAGCAGCGACCAGAGCTTCATGTAAAAGCAGTCGGCAGGTCAGGCAGCAGCTGTGAAGAGGGGGACTTTCAAACTGGAAAGACTGTTCATAGGGATAGTGTCATGGAATCATCGAGCAGAGAAACTGGCCCTTCTGCCCATCAAGTCTGTACCGACCATCAACCACTCATTGACACAAATCCTAATTTATTCTCTCCCCTTCACCCACACACAGCGGCCAATAAACCCAACCACCTGCAAGTCTCTGGGACGTGGGAGGAAGCCGGAGCCCACGAGGGAAACCCACGGGGTCACAGGGAGAATGTGCAAACTCCACAGAGATAGCTTCCAAGCACAAGAGCAAACCAAGCCAGAAGAATCTCCGCTATCGAAAGGATTTGTTGTCAAGTTGTTCAAAGTAGTTGCGATGAATGCAGCCAACAGGTCAAAACTTGCCAGCAACACGAAAAAACATTTATTGCTATTCCGTGGATACAAAGTGAGTTATGATTTGGTGGGGGAACAGCTGAACCAGTGGACGTCACTGGAGGGTCTGATGGGCTGTAATGAATCTCGTCAGAAGTCAGAAACACAGAAAACAGGAGCAGTAGTGAGAGTGTACGTTTTAAAATGTTGGTTGGAAGAGGGAAGCCAGCTGCATTCCTTTCTTTCTTGTTATCAGCTAGAGCTGATATCGACCTCCTTATTTGGCAAGGTAGTGAAAGACTATTAACCATTGGGTAAGGGACATGACACTGATTAACGAATCCCAAGAGAATTCTAAGAAATATGTACTTATATGGAGCAGTCTCTTCGAATGTTCTAGAAACCTAGGGGTCGGAATATAAAATATATGATTTGTAATCCATGAGGCAGACTCTCTTGGGGCGAGACTAGCTGCTCATTGCAATGCTTCATGCTGTGAAGGAGTTCTCACGCTTTGCAAAGTGATTAAAAATCTGTTTGTGCAGTTGTATTCGTGTTTGTTTTCAAATAACCAAAGGTCCACTTTAACAGATAAGCAATTGTTGATAAATAAGTCAATGGATAGAAAATATGCTTCAATAAACTAAACAGAGAGTTAGGCATAAATACTTTTGAACTGAGAAGGAATTTTAATTTGGGATGATACACAGAACCCTGTGCAAGTTTTAACATCCTTTTGTATTCTCATATTTTTATTAAATAGAAGGATATTCAGCCCATCAAGCCCAGGCTGATTCTCAGAGCAATTCCATTTCCTTGTAAACGTGTTTCCCTGTCACCTATTCTCTCACTCTTGCCCATTAACCTCCCCAATTCTCTGTCCACCTATGTACACTGGGAGTAATTTACAGTGGACAATCAATCTATCAATCAGCATGTCTTTGGCATGTGGGAGGAAACGGAAGCACTCAGGAAGAAAAGCACGTGGTCTTAAGGAGAATGTGCAAACTCAACATAGATACCTCCAGATGTCATGATCACCACTTGCAGTTCCACCATGACCTATGAAAAAGTTACATGGAAAATCAATGATGTCAATATTTTTAGTAATTTGCTCTCTGTTGCAGGATGAATAAGTGCAACATAGTTGGAGATGGAGCAAAGATGCTTTAACATTTGTTCAATGGAATGCTGAGAGTGTTTGTTGACTAGGATAAAGTTACAAAACTGTCAGTTACAACAAAACAGGGAAAATCTTGGGTTCAATATCAAAAAGGATTGAATACAAATCAAAAAAGGTTGCATTGCTGCACCTGGAGTTAGTTCAAAGTTCAGATTTATTGTCAGAGTTCATGCATGACATCAAATACAACCCTGAGTTTCTTTTTCCTGCAGGCGAGGCAGAATTATTGGTAGTGCAACAAAAAAAATCTGTACTCAAGAAGTACATGAAAACAAATAATGTTTGAACCCAAATGGAGTGCAGCAAGAAGTTTTTGTTTCTGCAAGGAGACAGATGTCAGGATGAAGGAGAAGCTCAGAAAAGCAGGTGTGTTTGCTTTGGAAGAGAAACTTCAAAGCACATTGGAGTTTTCAAGATGGTGTTAGAACAAACATGAAGAATGCATGTGGTGATGAAGGGACATAAGTTAAATATGATTGCGCAATACTTACTGTAGGTGTAGAGGAAAGAGGCAAACATAACATGGACACCATGAAATGGGAGAGCAAATTTGGGCTGGTGGGTAATGACAGGCAGGTCTCTCACCATCTGCTCAATCCCCCAACCCAGGCTGAAAGTTTCATAAAATAGCAACTTACAAGACAGCTGGAACCTCTCAATACAAACAGACATTGAATGGAAGCTGTTATCAGGGATGTACACTGAATATGGCACTGGTTAACTGAGTTCATGAAGCAATTAAATGTGGTTCCCTGAGAGATTTAGTGGGAGTGCAATTGGTGGGGTCAATCTAGATTAGATTAGATTCACTTTATTGTCATTGTACCAGTGCAAAACAAGCCAATGAAATACAATTAGCGTCTAACCGGAAGTTTAAAAAAATAGTGCAACATACATCACAAATAAACTTGTGCAATTAATATCTATAATAAACAGTTAATCTTGTACACCTTGTTCTTGCTCAAACCACTGCAAGCAAGAATCAAATGTAAATAATTATCCCCGTTTCGAGTTTGCCGTTGAACAACAGATTGTAATTTAGAGCTGGGAGAGGAGGCAAATCATCTCTGATCTTTCCAGATCACTTAAAAAAGGGAATGTGCTAATCTATCCTCTCCTGAAACCAACAGATTGATACTCAGCTGTGGTCCTGAAAATGGATAACTTATTAAGGCTTTGGATGTTTAGTTTCTTCTCAGGAGCTTTAATTCATGGGAAAACATTTACCAGACAAAATTTGGGCATGGTGAGCATCTATAATGTAATGCTGAATAAGTTCTGTGTTAAAGTTGATCTGCAGTCTGCTGCACCATAGCCAGCACCTTAAAAACACTCAATATTCAAGAAATAATCAACTGGAGCCAACTTGAAGGAGATGCAGGCAAATGGCATAGGTAGTGGAGCTGCGGCATAGCTACAACATCCTGGCTTCAATCCTGACCTATTGTGCTGTCGGTGTGGAGTTTGCATGCTCTCTCGTTCATTAGGTGGCTTTCCAGGTGCCTTATAAGACGTAGGAGCAGAATTAGGCCATTTGACACATCAAATCAGCTCTGCAATAAGAATCAGGTCCCATTTTCTACTCACCTCCCAAAGACATGCACGTTGCCTGGTTAACTTACCTCCGCAGATGAAGAATCTGGATGAGTTGATGGGAATGTGGGGAGAACAAAGTGGGTTCAGTGCAGGATTAATGTGAATGAGTCCTTGATCATCAGCTTGGACCCAGTGGGCTGAAGGGTCTGTTTCTGTACTATAATTTTATGAGAAGTTCAACCTCTCCTTTCTATTGGATCCTTCACTACCGCTTCGTAGTCGCTGCTGCCATATTATGACTCGAGATAGGCGGTGACTTTGAAATAATCTTGGAAAGTTTCCTCTTCGGCCACTTCTATGTGTGGCAGAAGTAAATCACGAAAATCTGTAGACACCGTGATTGAAGTAAAAACACAAAATGCTGGAGAAGCTCATCAGGTCAAACAGCGTCCTTTATGTAGCAAAGGTAAAGATACAAAACCGACGTTTCGGGCTTGAGCCCTTCATCAAAGTATGAGAAAGTGGCAGGGTAACAGGATGGGACTCACACTTGCAGCACTGGTGAGCATATTGGTGGAGCATTCTCACCTGATGCCTTCCACGTAATATCGATAAAGTTTCAAAGATCCTGTGTGGATAACCCTGAAATCACAAACTGAAATAGGAATTAAAATTGGCATTGATGAAATGACAAACGCTGGCAATTGTGGGCACAACTTTGAGAGGGGCAATGAAGACCATCCTACAGATTGAAAAACCTCATAAAATGAATATGTTGTGCTTTCTGGTCATCTTAACCACTGCTGAAGTGACCTATTGAATCTGACATTTGCCAAGGCAATCAACGAATGGCCAATCAATGTAACCTCACAAGATTGTTATGTATTAAATTTAAAGGGTTGGATGATTAACCTAGCTCAGTTACTTATCAAGGTACCACATAATGGATGTGGGATCTCAGGAACATTAGAATTATTGCTGGATTTCACCAGTCAGGTCAGGTCTTAAACCTGACAGCTGGCACTGTGTTTCTACAGCATTTCATTTTGCCATTAATTAACTTTGCAAATGCAATTCTCACTGCTACATCTGGGCTATAGTCGAGCTAATGACTTTGCAGGCACCTTGCACAAAAGCCTGCTGTGCTCACCAACAGAATAACAGCTCCCTGGTCTGATTTTCTCCTGGCCTCGGTGATCGTATACCAGCTCATCCCTGTCATTTCTAGCAAGCAGCAGATCTTAATTTTATGGTAGATGCAACAGCAGCTGAGAAGAGAAAGCAGAAATTAAATGGTGAACAAGTAAAATTGATAGGGATGGGGCAATTCTATGGTAGAAAGTGGGTCAAACATTCAGTACAGCCACTTTCACAGTTCATTATTTACACTGATGATGCTGTGATCTTTTTCAATAAAAGCCCAGAGCTATTTCAGCCAATGTAAAATTCACTCTTCATCACTTGTCCTATATCTCATGAGAATTTAATATCAAAATAATTTTGGACAGTCTTTCTTACATATGGTTATTGTTCAAACACTGAAATACCTCCGAGTACAAGCATTTTAAAAATAGAAAATCCATGTTAAAGCCAAGATTTTAAATGTATTCAGGCATGTGATAACAAATGCATCATTTTCTAACTCAATGATCAGCAGGCCAGGGCATTGTTTTCCCTCGAGACAGTAGCGAACCATTGCAATCCTCGGGTGAGGGTATTCTCAGAGCTGTTTTTAAGGATCTCAGTGGTATAGACCCAATGATAAAGGAACAGTGATATATTTCCAAATCAGTATGGTGCATGACTTGAAGGGAACTTTACACATGAGGAATAAATTATTCAACCATGATCAGTGAGAAGCTTGGCCAAATTCAAAACGTGTTCCATCCAATCTGAGAATGCATGGAGGCTCCAAATAAATATTGCACAAGATAATTCACTGCATATATGCTATTATAGTGCTATTGTAGTGAACCATTTTCCCACCCAGTCTGTATCTGCGTGTACCCGCCTCTGAAACAATGGTTAATTCATATTTACTCACCTTGTTCCCACATTCTTTTAACAGCTTTTGCTTCATCCATCTCTCCAGTTCAACCCTGAATCTCTTCCAAAAGGAGAATTACAACTGGGAACAGGGTTCAGATTGGGCCACCAGACAGAACCTCCCGAACCTCCTTCCACAGGCTCAGTAAATGTAAATCTCCTTCTCCAGTGCCCTTCTGTAAATCAACAGAAATTTCCTTCAGCGGTCTCTTCTGGTCTCAAGATTTGTTTGTGTTTTTATTGGCACTTTACCCATCAAGCTCCCAATTTCCATTGATCCTCAGAGATGCCATCAGATCTGAATCGGCAAATTCAAAGGACCAAACTAATTTCAGGCACCTTTGCAAAGGAATAGTAGTAAAATCTGTTGTTTTACATTTCCACATCAAACTACTTACAATTTTGTGCCAAACCCTCTTAAATGGGATCTGGCAGACAAAACGTGTGAACACTGCAGTTTTGCAGAAACAGCAGGGGCATGAATTCTAATGGCTGAGTCATTCAAGTAAACATATTGATTGACTCAGAGAAGCCAGCATTTCTTGCCTTCCTTTGTTACCTCGAGGCATGACCAGGAGGAAACTCATTTCATTACTCCTTGCAAGCATTGTATGGCAAGATGTTACTGAGTCCCAAGGGTTCCAATGAGCCCAGATGGAAGATAATTTGTTGTTGCTTAGGCTTATATTGAGCTTAAGGGGAACATTGTGGATATGAGTGGGAAGGATAAGTCAAGATTTTTTTATGAACTGTTAGAGGAAGAGGTCAAAAGATGGTTGGCAGTCCAACACCTACATAAGCCAATAAAATATTGGAGAAAACTCAACTGATCAGGCAGCATCTGTGGTGAGAAAAACTTAAATTTTCTGGTCGATGGTCCTTCCTCAAGACAGTTGCTTTAAGTTGCAACAAGAGGGAGAAGTGAGAAAATGAAGGGAGTGTCCGTGAGGGAGTGTCTGTGATCAAGTGAAGAGCATGGTTACCCAGGTGACAATATTTCTGGTGTCATCTGATTAATAGACAAGAGGGAAGGTGGAGAGAAAACAAAACTAAAACCATGCACTGGAACTGTGAGATGCAGATGTTGGAAATCTGAAACTAAAGTGGATGCAGGAAATACCCAGTAGATTTGGCAGCATCCATGAAATGATGAAAACTGAGCTGGTTTCTCAGGGGATGAGAACGAGAGAACAGAAAAAGCCAGTTATCTGAAATAGTTTAATTCAGAATTAAATCCTGAGGGCTCTAACATTCCCAGGTGAAAGATGAGGTGCCCCTCAAACTTATTTGAAGTTCATTGGAGCAACAGAGGAGGACAAAGACCGAGAAGTCAGAATGGGAATGGAAAAAAATAGGTTATGGGTGATCGCAAGTAGGAGACTGACTGGAGTTCTTCAATACGTGTTTTGATTTCTCCCTGAAGGGACCGGGCAGAGTGCACCGAATGTGGAACACAATATTGGAAGACGTGCAAGTGAATCACTGCTTCACCTGGAAGGACTGTTTTGGTCCGAGGATGGTGAGAATGGATGAGGTTAAAGGGCAGACATTACATCTCCTGCAGTTGGATGGGGATGTGCCATGGGGAGGGGGTAACTGTTCGAGGTGGAAGAGTGAACTCAGGAATTTCTCATTTGAATTGTCCATGAGGGTAAGGTTAAATCTCATTGAAGGTGATGGAAATTTGAGGTGACTATCCATTGATTTTGGAGGCTGGTGGGTGGAATGCGAGAACCTCTC
This sequence comes from Torpedo suessii, assembly GCA_032162045.1. Taxonomy (NCBI): domain Eukaryota; kingdom Metazoa; phylum Chordata; class Chondrichthyes; order Torpediniformes; family Torpedinidae; genus Torpedo; species Torpedo suessii. The sequence goes on from JAVLUD010000093.1 coordinate 7,382, forward strand.
AATGAGAACCAGTTCTCATCGAGGGGTTAGTAGTAGAAAGGTTTAAGAACTTCAAATTCCTGGGTGTTAACATTTCTGAAGATCGGTCCTGGGGCCTTCATATCGATGCAATCACGAAGAAGGCTCGCGAGCGGCTATACTTCATGAGGAGATTTGGTATGTACCCAAAGACTCTTGTAAATTTCTACAGGTGTACCGTGGAAATCATTCTGACTGGTTGCATCACAGTCTGGTATGGAGGCGCCAATGCACAGGATAGGAAAAAACTACTGAGAGTTGTGAACTTCGCCAGCACCATAACGGGCATTAGTCTCCACTCCAGCGAGGACATCTACAAGAGGTTCGAGAAAGCAGCCTCTATCCTCAAGGAGCCCCACCACCCAGCCCATGGCCTCTTCACACTGCTACCATCAGGAAGCAGGTACAGGAGCCTGAAGACGAACACCCATTGGTACAAAAACAGCATCTTCCCCTCTACCATCAGATTTCTGAATGGACAATGAACCACAGACACTACCTCACTTTCTCTTCTTTTTGCACTATTTATTTTTTAATGTTATAGCAATATTCGCACCAGTAACGCTGCCTCAAAACAAAGAATTTTCTGACATGTTCATAACAATAAATTCTGATTCCCACAGCTACCTACGCTACACCTCTTCTCACCATAGCTTTTGTAAACAGTATCATCCCTTTCTTTCAGTTTCTCCATCTCTGCTGCATCTGTTCTTGAAGTGAGGTTTTCCATTCCAGGATATTTAAGATGTCCTTCCTTGTCAGCAAATACAGCATCCTCGCTACTGTAGATGATAGAGTCCTCGTCTGCAGTTCCTCCATTTCTCGTATTTCTGCTCTCACCCCACCTTCACCCAGACAGAATGAAGGTAATCTTCTTTGGTCCTTATCTTTCACTCTATCAGCCTTTTCCCTCACTACTACCGAGGGACCTAAAGCAGCTCATCCAGTTGAGGCAGAGTTTCACGTGCACCTCTGCCAACCTCATCCATTGCATTTGGAGCTCTGATGTGGTCTCCTCTACATTTGCAAGACAAAACACTGCAAGTCATGTTCACTCCCCTCCCCATTCCCTCAATGGCATGTCTGTCCTCGGCCTCTTCCACTGTCAGGGTGAGGAAATTGAGGAACAGTACCTCGTGTTCCACTGGAGTGGTCTGAAACCCAACAACAATTTCAGCCAACTAGCACCCTCTCGGTCTCCTTGTGACACACACACCCTTCTTTGTAAACCCTTCCCACAAACCCCAGTTAACCTGTTTTGTTCCCCTCTCCCACCTCATTCCATCATCCTCTACTGCTCCCACCATCATTCCCTTATCTGGCTTTGTTCCTGCCTTTCTTTCTCAGCAGACTCCATCGTCTGCAGCCCTTTGCTTCTCCACATCACCTCCCAGCCTCTGACACTACACCCTTGCCTCCTCCAATTGCCCATCAATCTCCTTTCGATCCACCTTTCCCTTGCCAGCTCTTGCCTCAGCTCACTCCGTCACCTCTTTACATCGGCCCTCACCCCTCTGCACTCTCAATTGCAATTCAGGGACTTGACCCGAAACATCGACAATCTCTTTCCCTCCGCAGGCGCTGCCCGACCTGCTGAGTTCCTCCAACAGCTCTTTTTTTTTTTTGCTTTGGATTCCAGCATCTGCAGTCTCTTGGGTCATCATCGTGATGAGCAGCTTGTAGAGAGTCAGGAGGCCAGAAGGCGGCAGAATAAGAGATGAAAAATAAACACAGGTTGACACATCACCCAAGGAACCTTTCTTTAATAGCATGCCTTGGAATGAGGATGATGATTTCTAAGACAACACAAGAGACTGCAGATGCTGGAATCTGCAGCAAAAATAAACTGTAGGAGGAACTCAGCAGGTTGAGCAACAACTGTTGAGGGACAGGGGTGGTGGGGGGGGGTGGGGGAGGAGGAGGAGGAATTGTCAATGTTTCTGGTTGAGATCCTGCATCAGGTCCTGGTCATACAGATACTGCTCAACCTGCTGACTTCCTCCAGCAGTTTGTTTTTTGTTGACAATTTCTAAGCATCAGTTATTCCAAAGGCTCCAGTCCACAATCTCCATGATAGCTTGTTGCTGGCACTTGTCATCTCACTCGTGAGGGGAACAAGGTCTTGATTCCATTTATGGATCCAGGTGCATGGCCACATATTAACTAGACATTTGTAGATATTTTGAAACAGTTTTACTCAGAGACAGCATGTATCTAAATTAGGTATATAGAAGAGTCTTAAAACAAGAGGACAGGTTTAATGTGAGAGGGAGGATATTCAAAGGGAATCAGAGGGATGCCCTTGAAGTGCAGTGCCAGAGGAGGTGCTGTAGGCAGACACAATCACAACATTTAAGAGGCATCAAGACAGGTATTTGAATAGCCAAGGCATAGAAGGCTATTGACCTTTGGTGGGCAAATAGGATTAGTATAGATGGGTACAATGGTCAGCAGCATGGGCTGTGTGTTGAAGAATGAAACAACAGTCTGCAGACGCTGTGATTGTAGTAAATGCACAGAAATGCTGGAGGAACTCAGCCGGTCACGCGGTGTCCATAGGAGGTAAAGATATATAACCAACATTTCAGGCCTGAGCCCTTCTTCAAGGTACGAAGGTCCTGTCAAAGAGCCCGTTTCTGTGCTGTATGACTGTTTGAGGAATAACCAATACAATATGCATCCAGGCACAGGGTTTGGCTGCTCCACCATTCAGTGACATTGTGACCGATCTGCATGCCCATCTTTGTCCCAAAGGCCTCTGGTGAAGAAAATGTTAGACAATCCAACATTTAAAGTTAATAACTGTCTGAGCATCATGGCAATAGAGTTGCAAATTTTACATGTAGGGGCAAATCCTAACTTCACCTGAAATAAATACAGGGCACCTTCAACAGCATCTGTGGAGAGAGAAACAGAGTTACCCTTTCAAGTCAAAAACCTTTCACTGGACCTCAAACGTTAACTGTTTCTCCCTCCACAGATGCAGCCTGACATGCTGAGCATTTCCAGCATGTTTTTTTTATTCAGATGTCCAGCAGTTTTTGTAGGTTTTCATTTACTCTGGAAAGATTTAACACTGAGTTTTAAATCATGCCCGCAAGTCCCTGATTCCCCAACTAATGGATGCCTTTGTTTATCTTATTCCACAAGTCCTTTGGTTGATGGATTAAATCAGCCCTTTATCACAGTAATGGGGTGTGTTCTGACTGAATTAGTATTGCGGCAACATTCCTTGTGAGACGTAATGTACCATTCTCCTAAATATAAAAACTAGCAGTTGATATTTAATTTTATTAAAAATGTTTTGCAACATCTGTGATAATAATTAAGATACATCTCTTCAGCCTCTAATGCTTCTGGTTTCCACATTTAGATTATATGATCTGTTCTATTTAGACATACATGCGAGAGAGGGGGGAGACAGGACCCTCCAGCACAACCCCTCAGCTAAATCACATGCTGCCTGGGACTGCTCATTGGAAACTGCAGAGTTTACCTGTCCTCAAGAAAAAGGCCTGTTAAGTACTTAATTCTGACATATAAAGAACAGGGAAAATGCAAGAATTTCTAGCCCTCCAGACGAAATAAATATAGAAAAATATTTTCAGTGATTCCTTTAAATTTTCACATTTGACCCATGAGCACACTTAAACCATGAGGCAAGTGAGAAATTCGCAGCAATGAACCTTGGTGAAAGATGTATCAACATTACAAAGCAAAATATTACACACACTGGTGATTCAACACAGAAATAATAATTAAGGGGCCAAATGATACTGACCTTTAACCAGTGGCTCTGGGGACAAACGGGCAAGTCAGAGACAAGTTAAAGGCCTGTTGCCGGGACACCTAACCTCCCATGCTGCCTCTGGGCTCAGCAGCCGAACTTCTCCTGCGCTCATTGGCATAAGCACCAACCACTCTTTTCAATTGGATCATATTTAATAATCTGCCTGCAGGTAAATGCATTGTTCTTTCGATATTTATTTTACTTTATCTTCATGTTTTCAATTAATTTCTGGCAGTTTTACATATTTTTAAATACATTTTTACTTTTTATCCATTTGAACTGTTTTAAACATCTCTGATATCTAAAAAAAACATTATTAAAGCCTTTGATGTCGGCACTGTGTTAAGGGGCATGTCCTGAGAATCGGCCATCTGAGGCGGTTTCTGCTTGCAGCCTGATCTTGTTCTGCTCTGTAACACAGCCCCTCAGGGCAGTCATTCCCATGGTTATGGAAGAAATGGGATGGTGGGAAGGGGGTGTTGAGGGAGTGCTGAATACCAGGCTTGGTTGGGCCCAATCTGGCCCATGGAACCATGCAATAAACCAGTCAGTATCTCTCAGGAGCACGGACGGGCTAATGTTTGGGGAGGATGG
>JAVLUD010000094.1:0-11779 GCA_032162045.1 Torpedo suessii
AATAATCAATGAACCAAAGACACTGCCTTACTTTTCGTGCACTATTATTTATATTTTTATAGTAATGTCGTAAGATGGTTATAATATGAATGTTTGCACTGTGATGCTGCCACAAAACACTGAATTTCATGACTTGTTCATGACAATAAATTCTGATTCTGATTTCTCCTCTCATCTGTCACCAATCTAAGGAAGTAATTCCAGCCTCCTTGGCTCTTAACAGGCATATACATATCCTCAGTACCCCATTAATGCAAAGAGATCTTTTTTGTAATGAAGTGACCAGAAATTTCCCATCTGGTATCATGTATAGTTGTAACTGAACCTCTCTGCTGTTATATTCTATACTGTAACGTTGCATAATGTACTTCTGTAATGTCATGTATTTTACTGTAATGTTAAACAAGACACCAGGTAGAGCCCCTCTACCATTCTACAAATAGGTCCTAAAATCTCTTCATACATCAAACTATCAGAAAATGCCACTATGAATCACCTTGAGACATTTTACTGCATTAAATATGCAGCAGATTGTTAATATCAGGGTTCCAGGTTGAGGCATCATCCATCCCACCCGCCTCTGCATCCAACATATTATACTCCGTAGCTTCGAAGATAGTTTTATATGGACATAAAACATAGAAGATTACAGCATAGTACAGGCCCTTCAGCCCACAATGTCATGCCAACCTATGTAAACCTACTCACGACCAACTAATTTTCCCCTGCCTCACCCCCATAACCCTCTATTTTCTTACATCTATGTGCCTATGTAAGAGTCTTTTGAATGTTCCTACTGACCCAACCTGCCCTCGGCAATGCATTCCAAGCACCCACCACTCTCTGTGTGTAAAAAACATACCTCTGACGTCTCCCCTAAACGTTCCTCCACTCGCCTTAAACAGATATCCTCTGCTATTTGCTGTTGTCACTCCAGGGAAAAAGTACTGGCTATCCGCCCTATCAAAGCCCCTCGTTTGGTATTGACACAAAGAGAGGTGTGTACAAGATTGACAGTGGGGCCAAATGGAAGTACGGCCCCACCCTCACATGTGATTGTGCACACATGTCCATTCAGCCCATAACATCATGGTTGTGTGCCCCTCCAAATACCAGCACATTTACAGTGGCCCACTCCCAGAACAAGCAGGGCTGCAGTGCTTGAGGTTTGAGCTGGGAATGGGAACAGAGATTGCTACATTGCAAGTAGAGGACGGTTCTCTACTTAACAATCTGATAGGAAAGAGGCATGTCAGCAGTTTATTAGTGAAAGGATGACTTCCCTTGCCAACATAAGGGAGAAAATTTACTGTTAATGACAACATGGAAATCATGTTCAAACATTTATCTGCCCTGCTGGGTGCTTATTAAATTAATATATTTGAAACTACTTTTGGCTGAGTATCTTTGCATGCCACGGAATTGGGAAGAAGGTTGCTGGATCATAATATTTACAGATGGGACCAAGATGGATAAAGTTATATGTGCAGGTTTTACACATGATAAACTCATCTTGGCAGCTCGACTGGACTGGACTAGGCTGGTGGAAATGGCTCATGAATAAGTAAAGAGCAGAGTTGGAATACAGAATCCTGCTGCACTGTCAAAATCAAGGCAAGGACTGGAGGAGAAACCATCATATTCTTGTACCAGAATATGTCTTGGTTTGAAAATGTCTAGATTTAGATTAGATTTATTTATTATTGCCACGTGTACAGAGATACAGTGAAAATTTTTCTTTTGCGTACCATTCAAAGGCTGGCAAAGAGTTGCTACACTTAGCCACGATGTTGCAAAGAAAGATAGGAAGGAGAAAAAGAAAGGAAAGAAAAGAAGGGAAGTCCCTTCAGAGATGGTGAGTTGGGAATCATCTCTCCTCCAATGTCAACTGCCACCCAAGGGTGGTTACCTTCAATGAAGATTAGCACTACCTAGTTCAGTGGTTCTCAACCTTTTTCAGTCTAAGGCCCACCTGGCTTCCGGCCTACATGACATGGCCCACGAATGGCAATGACTGAGCAATATTTTCAAGTCAAAGGCAACTCTGTAAGAAACACATCATTATCTAATTTAAAGTATTTTATTTAACATTTTTAAAAAACACAGCAAGCATTCACTGAACATAAAAACTCCCAATCAAAATTAAAGCTCAAGCCACTTTAATGAGACCCCTGTTCCTGAAGTTTCTTCACCAGTTTCCACATCCTTGGTTCTGTTGTAGATACACCTGAGATCTGCCTCCACTTCAATGTGGTTTTCTGTCGTTGTCTTCAACTGCAGCAATGTTGAAAAGCTTGATTCGCAAAGATAAATTGTCGTGAAAGGCAGGATCTTCTGAAGACACTCCTTCACAATGTTGGGGTAACTAGCCGTCATTCTTGGCCAAAAATCAGAGATAGACGAAGTCTCAAACACATCTCTGCATCCAGAATTGTTTTGAAGCTCAATGAGTTCATCTTGCAGATCATCAGGGACTTATTTGACTTTAACAAGAAAGGGGCTCCTCACCAGTGCCAGTCCTTCTCGGCTGATATCTGGGAGGTAGAGAAGGAATTCTTCTCGGAGGCAAGGGAAGACCAAGTCATGACCTCAGACCTACCCTGACCTCAATGGATTGGGAAGTCTCCGTGGTCCTCATGCTGAAAAGTTGTGGCCCACTGGATGCGAAACACTGATCTAACCTGCGATGGAAAGTAAAGTCTGGTACCTTCATTGGCCACAACAAAAATCATTACAGATACATTCGGTTTAATGCCAGTTGGTAGTTTGTTCCATCGGTTATCCAGATGAATATTTCAACTTGCCATCCAAGCTAACTAACTGGCATTATGCTTTGGTGGTCCTGATATAGAAATCCTTTAATGCAATTCATGTGCGACAATTCCTCAATGATCATTTTGTGATTAGGTGGAAAAACGAAAGTCAATTCCCTGCTTTTGTAAATGGATAGAATCTATTCATACTCATTTTCCTTGAAAACTAGGCACATTTATTAGAATAAGGAAGGTAATTCCATCTCCCTGGGTTAGACACATATCAGCTTTTGATGATTAATGGACAATCTACTCCTCCACACAACCAACACTCACTGCTCTCTTCACTCCTGAAAAAGAACTGTACTGCTTCTGAATACAGCAAGCTACTCTGCCCATTTTAGTTGTACCAGTACTTTGAAACCCCAATTCAATTACCCCTATCTCCCTTTACCTGGCTCCAGCATTTTCAAGATGAAATATATTCCAAGTCAATTTTGAAAGTTTCGATTGAATCTACTTTCCCCATCTGTTCCAGCAATTCATTATAGGTCATAACAATTGTCTGCTTAAAAATCTTCCTCCTCTCCTCTTGTTCTTTGCACTTATGAAGTTATTTTTAACAATACAGCCTGGAAGAAGGACCTTCCAGCATATGAAACCTGTGTCGATAAATTTCGCTCTATTAACCTCAGAACCCCATATGTTTTGAAGGGCGGGAGAAAACCGGAGCATCCAGAGAAAACCCATGCAGGGGAGAACTTGCAACCTTCTGACAGACAGTGCCAGATTCCAACCCGCGCTGTGATAGTGTTGTGCTAACCGCTATGCTAACCGAGCTGCTGCTGCTGCACATAGAAAGATTCCAAAAATCTGAGTACCTTCCAGTGTGTATCAGAGCCAAATATATTCAGGATCATCTGGTAAAACTGGTCACATTCACTGAGGCACAATGTTGTGAGAAATGACACTTTACTTCATGAAATCACAATTATAAACAATTGGGGAAATGAGCAAACTCAAGAAAGTGCTTCTAATCTTCAGACTGGGCATCAACAATGAATTCAACAATTTCAGGGCACCAGCTTTTCTCGTTTTTAATCAGATTGGCCAATTCTGATGAAAAATCATAGACTAGTAAAGGTCATACACAAGAAAATTCATAACGTTGCATTTGCTCTCTTCTAGCTGATCTAACTCTGTACTGAATCCTTACTGCTGTACCACGTATGGATTGACGGGATGGACTGCTTACAAAATGAACTTTCTCACTGTACCTCAGTACACACCAGAATAAACTTGAGCTTGAAAGGTCATTAGCTTGTAATATCAGCACAGTTTTCCCCCTCCTCCAATGCTCTATCCTCACTCTATTGGCATTACCATAAATGGTGTTAAATGAATTTCGGATGTACAAATTAAAAGCAGGGCTGGGCCACTGAACTTCTCAAACCTACTCCAATATTTAATAAGGTGATCTGATCACAACTGCATTTCTCCTCCGTCTTTCTCTGCAACTTAAATTATGGTTAGTTTCTAACTTTTTCTAGTTTCTCATCAACTAAAAAAAATCTGTGTATTATGTATATGACAAATTAATAATCTCTCATCATAGTTCTGATGACTAATCATCAACCTGAAGCATTAACTCTCTCCACAAATGGTGTCTGGCTTTCTGAGTATTTCCAGTATTTTTTTAATTTTATTTCAGATATCTATCATCTGTAGTTTTTCTTTATTTTTTTCAAATGGAATAGTAGCTTTGATGCACACTTTTTACACAGCTATCATCTTTGGGCTTATTGAAGGAATGTATAATGTGGATAGAAAGTTTGGTAAGTGTCTTATTTACTATTAGCGACATTAGACACACTGATGAACATGAAAGAATCTGTGCAATGCTTTTAAATATGCACCATTTCCCTTTTTCACTATATTTTATAAATATAAAACTGTTGCAGATTATACAGAGAGTAAACACTAAACAATTTATCCTCAAATTAAATTGTGCATTGACTGAAGATATTGTTTTTGATCTGACGCCTAGCCTGGTGATGATGTAATTCAGTTCCCGCCCTGGTAAAAGATCTGCCAGTCGCTATTCATATTATGAACTCTCCCCGTTTAATATCTGTCGCTCCTTAACGGTGAGCAATGCTTCCCATGTTAAAATGCAACAGTGAGGCACAGACTTGAGCTCACTTCGTTTTGGGGCGTTCCAGAGACAGGTCCTCGAGATCTGCAGAACCACAACTCCGAGCGGAGAGAAGTAGCAGAGCTGGGAAGGAGTGAAGGCAAGTATCTCTTGTGACATTTCGTTACTCGTCAAGAGGAATGGGAGGGCAAAAAACCGGGACGAGATTGGTGAAGATGATGAAGCACGATTATATCTGATTTTAAAAATTGGGCATTCTGACGACAGGGAACCGCAGTTAAAAGTGTACAAAACAGGTGAAATAGGAGTGGAGTTCAGTTAAACAGCTCACATTTTCCAACAGCTGCACGCAGTAATAATTCTTTGTGTAGGCACTGGAACTGAAATGGTTAAAACGTGCATGAAACAAGGCGCCGGTGATTGTTTAACTTTCCTCCACCTTCATATTGCTGTGTCGGGGAAGTTGAGAGCGAGCTGCCCATTACTACGGTGAAGTGGTTCATTCAGAGCTCCTCAGCCCTCGGTCTCTGGAAGAGGCTGGGGGTTCGGGAGGAGGGGAGGCAAGGTGAAATCTGATTGAATCGCAAGTGTTTGAGCGACTGAAGACACTTGAGGAAATTGGGGAAAACCAAAGGAGCGGTTGATTCTCCAAGATCTGTGTTAAATTGTGGCTTTTTTTTTTGGATAGGGTAATGTGAACCCGATTTTGCAAACGTCTTCATTGGAGTTTGAACACCTGTGAAGTATAGTGCCATGGTGGTGTCGTGGCTGGAACAGCTGTAAGGCCACTCAATGTAAATATTTAGATAAAGGCCGAATGGGATAAATGTAAGCTGGCAAACGGGAAGCCGCACCCAAAGCAATCACAACTCCAACAATAAATAATGGAATAATACCAAGGGAAACACTGACGGGCTGTTAGAGTGGAAATATAAATGGCAACTCGGAGCACTTTTGCAAGGCAAATCAATATGTGACATTTGGAGCGGTGTCTATGCAACTATAACAATTACGCAAACACCGCAATCGTGTGTTTGTGTGTCTGTGGTTTTCCCACACCCTGTTGAGAAACACTGTCCCGTGTCAGCCCCACACCCTGTTGAGAAACACTGTCCCGTGTCAGCCCCACACCCTGTTGAGAAACACTGTCCCGTGTCGGCCATGGTGGAGATTAGAGGAAGTTACAGATGTTGGATGGGTAATTCTATAGAGTGGTTTTGATATCAAGATACAAATATTATATTTGGTATATTCTGGTAGCCAGTGTGTGCTCAGTAGTATGGAGTGATGAGAAAATGGTTTGATAGGTTTAAGGAAACAGAGAAGCAAAGGAACTGATTTGGGTTCAGCCCTGAAACGCTGACTACTCTTTTTCTCCCACTGATGCGGCTCCACCCGATGAGTTGCTCCGGCAGATTGCTTGTTGCTCCAGATTCCAGCATCTGTCGTCTCCTATGTACCTCAGCTTCATAGAGCAGTGAGGAATCCAAGAATGGAATGATTGCCGAACCTGTAGGTAAACTGGGCCATATTACGGGCACGACAGAGGCTTGGTGATGGAGAAGATTATGGAGTCAGAAGCTCGCCCCGGGGTCAAACAGGATGCTAGATTGCAAGCAACGTGTTTCGGAATCAAGTGATGGTAACAGGAGGGTGGTGGGAGGAAAGGTGAAATTGAAAGCTAAGGAACAAACTCCTATGACGCTGAGGAGAAAGTGTTGCAATATAAAAAGTATTTAGCGCATGGAAAAATAATTGACAATTGCTATGACAATTCACAAACGTGCATTCTGAAAATAGAATCAATCTGAAAGTGAACATCAAGTTTGTTTACAAAAAAACTTCAATCGTGGCACACTTTCTTATATTGCTCGTTATATCATTGTAGCCTACACTCCTCTGAATGAGTGCTCAGGGTTGTTCTGTTATATCTACTGGCAGTAGGTGTTATGAAATATTTATAGGAACTTTTCAATTTTTACAATGTCAAAAATGCAATCAGTCCAATTATTGACTCAGATCTGGTCAATGTAATGTGGGCTCTTTTTTTTAAATCTACACCGTGTCTCTTCAACAACACTGTGATTTCAATGTAATTGTCAAAGCTTAGTTTTTAATGCAACTCCTCTTTGCAGTATGATCAAATACTACATACAGTTTCGTAGCATTTCATGCGAGTCCCCGAGACGTTTAAACTCTTTGAAAGCTCCCCGTTCTATTAAAAAAGGCTGTATTGCAACTATGATAGGTTGAGCATATCTAGCACCCTTAGCATAGGCAAATATCCACTGGATGTATTGGAAGAAAAAGAAATGTAAACTATGTTAAAAAAAATAGGAAAAATAGCTTTCCCTCGATAAAATACAACGCATTTATAAAGCACCTGCGATCTGTTGTCTGGTGGTTGCATTAATAGATGCTTCCATAATTTTTACACTTGAAAGAAATGTTAGATTCTAATGCATATTCCATGTGCATAGTCCAAATTACTTTAAATCCTTTAGCATTTACCTATTAGGTTAAAAATTTACAGCATATGTTCTGAACATTTATTGACCGAGGACATTACAGGGAATGTATCTATATTTTTAACTTGCGAGATTGACTTGATGATTTGTGTTAATAGTGCACCTTCGGTTTTGATCGGATCATGATTTAATGAGGGAAGCCTACTTAATAGCGTGTAAGCAAATGAGACGTCATCAAAGTTGGGTGCATAAACATTGACCAGTAGCACCTGTTTCTGCAAAAGTTTACCTGTCACCATGATATGTCGACCATTTCTGTCTGCTATCACGTTCGATGGTACAAATTGGATATTTTTATTTATTAAGATAGCTACCCCTCGTGATTTAGAGTTGAAATTGGAATGAAAAACCTGACTTACCCATGGACCTCATAGCCTTAAGTGGTCTTTAATGCGAAGGTAAGTCTCCTTCAAAAATACTATTTCAGGTTTTAACCTGTTCAGATGGGAGAAAACCTTTGATGTTTTGATAGGGCTTCCCATTCCTCTGATCTTTCAACTGAGAAATCTGACAGGCATCCTCCAATCAGGATTGCTTGGATCATGTCAGCCTCCTAAGGAAGTGCAGTCGCTGTTGTGCCTTCCTGACAAATGAGGAGATATTGTGTCCAGGATAGGTCACTTCTTAAGTGAACTCCGAGGAACTTGGTGCTCTCTACACACTCCTCTACCAAGCTAATAACTTGTAATGGATGGTGATTTTCCCTGGTCCTCCTGATGTCCACAATCATCTCCTTTGTCATGTCCACAATTGAAACTCAGGCTGTTGTTCTTCAACCATTTCTTGAGATTTTGCACCTTCTCTCTGTGTTTTGACATCGTTGTTGCTGATGAGGCCAACTACCGTTTTGTCATCTGCAAGCTTGATAACTCTATTGGAGCTGAATCAAGCATTGGAGTTGTGAATCAGTAGCATGAACAGGAGAAGACTGAGCACAGCCCTGAAGAACTGAGTTACAGGGAAAGGTGAAACAGGTTTGACTTTATTCCCTGGAGTGTAGAAGAATGAGGGGAGATTTGAAAGAGATATTCAAAATTATTATGGGTATTGATAGAGTAAATGTAAGTAGGCTCCTTTCCACTGAGATTAGATGAGGTACAAACCAGAGGACATGGGTTAAGGGTGAAATGGAGAAGTTTAGGGGGACATTGGGGGGAATTTCTTCACACAGAGAGTGGTGGGAGTGTGGAATGAGCTGTCAGCTGAAGTGGTGAATGTGGGCTCAATTTTAACATTTAAGAAGAATTTGGACAGGTACATGGATGGGAGAGGTTTGGAGAGCTATGGACTGGGTGCTGGTCTGTGGGACTAGGCAGAATAATAGTTCGGCACAGACTAGAAGGGCCGAAGGGCCTGTTTCTCTGCTATAATGTTCTATGATTATAAATTCTATTTTCAATGATCCTTTCAAAAACTGAAATCATTAATTCAGCAGTTTTACCACCAAGAATGAGAAAATCCATGAAATAATCCATGTACTTACAGCAAATGTGACAGATATTTTTTGTATTTGATTAGTTGATTGACCCTTGCCTGATTTATGAAGTCATCCTGTATGTAGAGGATGGTAATCTCTCTAATTTGAATAGTTTATTTTGTATTTAATACTTTGTTAAATTGGATTGACATCTGCATTCAAGCATTATCTGACAATATATTTCTTGAATGTTTATAGTGTGACTTTTAAATTGCACTCAGGAATGCTTCCAGTTTATATTACCTGCCTTACCTCATGCTATCGACTTGTTGCGGGACGCAGTTGTGAAAGTGAAAGAAGTCCATGATGAGCTAGAGGACCTTCCATCACCCCCACCACCTTTGTCTCCTCCTCCCACCACCAGTCCACACAAACAGACGGAAGACAAAGGTGTTCAGTGTGAAGACGAGGAGGAAGAGAAGAAAGACAGTGGAGTGGCTTCAACTGAAGAGAGTTCGTCCTCACACATCACCGCAGCAGCCATAGCAGCCAAGGTAAGAACGTTCCCACAGAATCGGGGTATTCATATACATGTAGAATCAAACCTACCTATTTCATTGTTACCCATCAAATCATTTTTGCTTGTTTTTCTCCAGTTGCCTGTGTTTTCCTGTCATAGTGCTGATAGTTGTGTTGTACATCAGAACTTCCAACTTGTACACAGTCCCGCTCTTGTCATGGCTAAAGGTGGTAAACCTGTCCCTGGTTTCATTGGTCATCACTCTCATACTGCCACCAGTGCAGGAGAGCCGGTAAGAGACAGCAAAGTAAACTCCTGGCACAATGTTGTCCTTCGTGAGGAAATGAACCACTTGCACTGATTTTATTGCTTCAATTAGATTTTAGCCATTTAGATGATCCTTTTCAACATGTTCATCCTGTTGAATTCTCACCAAATTATGTATCTTCACAATTGTGATTTTTTTTATTGTTCTCATCGACTCCATGTAACTCATTCACTCATCATTTCTTTCATTTGTCACGGAACACTAGATACAAAATGTCCTTGTACTTTTTCACTGTTTGATTAAATGACTTAAATACCTTCCCTTTAGAACAGTTTGTGGGGTTAAATATTGAGGATAAGTCTTGTTAAATTAGAATTAGGTGGATGATTGCAAACAGATGTAAGCTTCAGAGGATTTCAGTGACTATGAGCAATATATTTTGCTGCAATTGATGTTACTGACAGATACTGGGTATTATAAAGTTTGTTTGTAGATTTAAGATGATATTAGTTGTGAATTATAATTCTCAGCATATCTGAAAATAATTTTAGAATTGTAAAACCATAACATTTTTTTGAGATACATTTATAGGATTTTAGGTACACACCTGGTGTTGCTGTGTACCATAGCAGGTGATAAGGTCTTAAGTTGTATTTCAGTTTCCTTTTAAATTTGCCTTTTGGGATTCCTAGACCTGTTTTCTAAAATGTGCGTTAGTTTTACTTCAAAAGCTACAATCTAACTGTGGAAGATGCTGAAGGGAGCAGGTTCTTCAAAAAGGGCTTAATTAATCATCAGGTTAAAGAAACATGAACAGAATAATAAAAATAAGCCATTAAATGTTATTTTGAAGCAATTATGTGTGCAGATATAGCCTAACCAGAGAAACTGAAGTGAGCCAAATCAATTGTAGATTTTTAATATTTCTATCATTCCTGCATTGACTTTTGTCACATTTATAAATTTTTCGGACTCCCATTGAATACCCAGTTTGAGAAGTTTGTTAAAAGAATCCAGTTTGCACGACATTTAAAAAAATTTTTCCTTTATAATTTCTATGAAATATTTTTAATCAGTAGATCCAAATGCACACAAACCAAAACAAAAGCTAACATTGGGAGACCATACTTTGCAGAGGGATCGCTGCTGCCATATTAGTGCAAGTGATCAATTTCCATTAATAATTATAAATGAAATGTTTGGTATGATTTATAATATTTAATTAATATGATTCATGATGAATGCTATGTTTGAAATGATTGTTGCATGTTAATTTTACTGTTACAGTAAATGTTTGGTAACACGTATTAAGTTCGTTTTTGAAGCTAAGAAATATCCTAGCCTGCAAACTGGTGTTACAGGTTATCAGTATTTTCCTTAATTGTGTCGATTTGTAATTTCAGATTTGTAACATGAATTGCTTAGAAATCACTGTATTGACATTTAGTGGCTAAAATTTCTTTTATCTTTGTAAGTTTAAAAATTGACAAACAACACAAATGTAACAACATATTTTTTTGGAAGAATAGAGAATATAAACTTAGAGACATTTTAGCTTTAGATTTCAGTTTGCCTTTTATGACTTTTTGTGAAAGTGAGTTGAAATGATGCATGATTGAGAACCGAATTAAAAAGATACCCTTTCAGTTTTCATGTGGACAAATTTAAAGCTGACGAGCAGTAAAGAAATACTTCTTGTAATTTATTATCTTCAGCATTTGTTATATTTTCAGATCCCAGATTCGATTATTTCTCGTGGTGTTCAAGTGCTTCCACGAGACAATGCATCGCTGAGCACAACGCCGTCTGAATCACCACGAGCTCAAGCAACGTCACGACTTTCCACAGCTTCTTGCCCAACACCAAAAGTAAGTTCTTATTGGAAACACCCCATAGAAATCTTGAATTTGGTGAGGTGATTGATGAGTAACCATCTGCTTCTCGCACAAAACAGCGGTGAGGATAACCTTAGAAGCAGGGATATAATGCTTTGGAACTGAATTGAAACTTGCACTTTAAAAATTACAAGGTATCATTTTGTTCCAAATTTAGCAACTGATAGGATACAGAAATACATCTATTTTTTAATAAGATAGAACTTGAATTGTTCGTGACTGTTGGTAAATGTTGATAAGTCA
>JAVLUD010000095.1:0-11763 GCA_032162045.1 Torpedo suessii
CACACACACACACACACACACACACACACACACACACACACACACACACACACACACACACACACACACACAGAGTTGGGTTTGATTTTGACTAATGTGTTATATTATTAATAGTTATTAATAAATAGTGTTTTAAAAAAAACAATAACACTGCCTTGGTGAATTTCCATTGCTGCTGGTCTGCCACATAACAAATTGGGGGCTCGTCTGGGATTTGACCAAAATTGGAGCTTATTGATCGATTGATTTTCGATTTGATTGATTAAATCCCTTTTTGAAAGCCAATGAAAAGGCTTGTGTGTGTGTGTGTGGGAAAATAGCAGCAATGGATATTGATGAGTTTTTGACATCACCATCCTCTGTGGGTTTGCAGAGGGTGAAAAAGGATGAGTTGGTGGTTATTGCCCAAAAGTTGGGACTTGTTGCAATAAAACCATCTATGAAAAAGGTGGAGATTCGGAGAACTATAGAACAAAACTTTATAGCAGTGGGGAGGTTTGGAGAGGAGGAGTTAGAACAATTTCCTGAGAGTAAATCCCTTGAGCAGCGGTTAACGTTGGAACAGATTGAGCAAGAAAAACGTAGATTTGAGGAAGCAGAGAAGCAAAGTCAGTTTGGGAAATTAATAATAGATGGCAGATAAAATAGAGGTACAAGGAAAATCCTAGAAGTGCCTATAAATTGGGAATTGGAAGAGAAGGGAGGGAGGAAGTCAGAAAAAAATCACAATCTCAGGGAAATGGTGTTGGGCAAATTATTGGAGTGGGGGACTGATAAGTTCCTGGTCAAGATTAACTTAATCCTGGACTCTTAAAAGAAGAGGCTACTTTAAAAAAGACTTTATGCCTTCTACCAGTGATTTGCCGGTATTATTTTTTACCTTTGCGGATCTGCATTTGTGATTAAATGCAGCAAAACGAAGTACATTAAGTTGCAGCAAAATGATTCTCCTAGACACTATATTACTTACTCACAGGACATCTGTGTCGTTCACGCTGCCAGTGTGGGCCCATCACTAATTGCCCTTGAATGGGGGAAGGGGGGCTTGTTCAGGCAGTTCAGCAGCGATTTGAGAGGCAACAGCCTCTGAAGGTGTGTAAGAACAGGCCTCTGAATTGCTAATCCAGTGCTGTAACCTCTCTGCATCCAGCCCCACTAAGTCACAAGAGAAGAAAAGTAGATTCTTAAAAATGAAACATTTTCTTAAATGCTGCTGCCATAAAATATTGCAGATAAAAATAATGATGTGAAAATAAATAGACCATTCAGCAGATAAATTAGCAATGAGCCATTAACTGTACCACATAAAACTAGCATAGGCAGAAGAGCATTAGGCCATTCATGATTCACATACAGTATTGTCATTATTACCTCCACCAAAGGGAACAAACCTGTGATCATTTAGTAGCAGTGAAGCTCTCACCTGCATTTATTAAATTTGCACTGTCCACAGTGTGTGGCAGTGAATTTGGAGAGTGTGCATGGGTGATATTTTTATAAAAACAAATACTAGGGTGTGGAAAAAATATATATAATTTTCCAGGCAAGTGTAACCTTGAGACAAGCCTGTTGAGCTTACATGGTGCAATATTTAGGAGACTTTGTTGTTCAAACCAATTTGGGAAATAATTGTGCTGCTGGTAAGAATTTTGGATTGAACTAACAAGAACTCTCCATACTCTTTCTGATTAGCTTCTCCCTGCCTTTCATCCTGGATACCTATGCTGAGATCCAGTCAGGACTACCTTCTAAGCACAGACAAGGTCCGTCAGTCTGGGCCCACATTCCACACACCAGCTGCCTTTCTCCCATTCTCCTTCCATCTCAGTACCCCTTCATTTCCTTCATTGTGCAATAGGCTGTTCGTACAATCCATTCACAGGTACCATGGCAACCAACTGAGTAAATTAGGACTCGTCTGATTGGATCAGGGGCATGTGCATGTTGTATCTAATGAAAATATACTGATATATTTGCAGGTTGGGACCAGGTTTATCAATCATGTTGAATCCTAGGTGCATAAATATTTTTTGCCATAAAGCTGGAAGTGAAATTAAGGAAGCCCATCAGGTGGGGATTACCTATCAATAGCCCCTTTCACACTGCCAGTTGAATGTGGGTTGAACCTGGGAATTTACCAGGAATTTAGCGGTTCACCTGCCAGTGTGAACGCTCTGAATCCGGTAGGGGGGTACAAATCAACCTGGGACTGATACAACCCAGGTTGTATCAGAGCCGAGCTGCTTCGACTCAGCTCCAATGTGAACAGGCCACCTGCTATGCCGGTTGCATTAGTGACGTCATTGCCTGCGTGCGTGCGTCAGTCTGGCCAGGTTGTTTGGAGGGAAGATCAGTAGCCCTTTTCACATTAGCTAACCGGTAAATTGGCAGTTCAATGAACCGGTTCAAAATGCCGTTTTTGCCGTTCACACTGGGCCAATGTTAACCGGTTCTCTGCGCCCTTTCACACTCACCACCCGGCATCCCAGAGCAGAGGGGTGCCTATTCTCCACCAATGACGTCCTGAGTACCACCTGTCCCTTTAACACTGGGCTAACCGGTATGCCGATTCAAAGATACACCCTCCCTAGGTGGTTCATCCCTGGGGCAATCTGACGCCTGTGTGCCAGTTCGCGAGTGTTCACACTGGCACGTTAACCGGTAGATTGGCAGTTAATTACTGGGTTAAAGTGCTAGTGTGAATGGAGCTAATGGTGATCACTGACCAGAATGGAAGAGTTAAACCATCACGAGGTAAAGCACCACAGGAGAGAGCACAGGAGAAAAACACCTATGTTTAGGACATCTTGATTATTATTACAGATGATATTTAAATCAACTTTTCAAAATGTGTAGAACCAATTTTACAAGAAATCCTGGACATCAACACGGAAAATGGGAAGTCCATTCACATTGCTGCATCCCAGACCATAACATTTCTGCAGTTAAAAGACCCGCTAACTGGGTGTAACAATCTCATAACTACAATCCAACCCTAGCACTCAGTTAGCCTGCTCAGAACCCCATTAGTAGGTTGCAGATGCACAACAATACCGTATTAGGTTTGCATTTGCTTTTTCAAATTTTGGTGCAGATATTCAGAAGAGTTTGTGCTTTCCAAGATTCTGATGGTCCAGTATGCATAAGAATGCTGACAGAGGAAGTTTTGTGTTTTGTTTAAAAAAACAGACAATAGCCTCAGTTAAAACCTGATAACTAAATATTCCGGCAAGAACAAAATCAGCTGCAACAGAAAAGACAAAAGTCCAACATCAAAATTCCAAAAAGTGAGTGGCGGGGAAGAAAACTGTTCACCTTGTTTAGTATTTTAAAATAATTAACTTATTTCTGCAGAAACACGGACCCATGTCGAACATAACGTGCAATTAGCACGCAATCTGAATACAATCCCAGTATTCCTACTCTCTACTTCCTGCCAATGAGACAATGCTCTACCCACGCTTGTATGTTTCCTGGTATACTGTGGGTTATTATTTTGTTTAGTTGCCTTATATGCGGCACCTTGTCAAACGCTTCCTGAAAATCCAAATACACAACATCCACCGCATCTCGGGAGGTTGAGTGGGTGAATGGGAAGTGTTACAGCGAATCAATCACACCGAAGAGACAGGAGGAAGGGAGTTTGGTGACAGTCAGGAGAGAGAAATGGAAACGGCAGCAAGTGCAATGTAACCCTGTGGACGTTTCCCTCAATACCACGCTTAACTTTCTCGATATTTTTGAGAGTGATGACTAACCCGGGATAAGCCACGGCAGTCATGTCTCTGAACTTGAATGTGGCCTTGTGTCGAGAAAAGGCGAGCTTAGCGATAGGGGATGCTATAGTGATGCGAACAGATAAAATGTTCTGTGGAAGAGTTGGAGAGTCTCGGATGGAATGTTTCCTCCTTTGTGCCACGGTTCGGATGTCAGAGCGAGTTCACGATTTATCAGGAGGGAAGGTGACCAGCCATATATCGTAGTCGATGAAGGCACGAATGACGTGGATACAAAGGGTGATTAGTTCCGCCAAATGTGGTTCATGGAGTTAGGCGGTAATTGGCTGATGCAGGTCTAGGGTTGAAATGTTTTAAAGAGATATGATGGGTCGTAAAAGACGGGGGATGAATTACTAATCAGAGATAGTATCACAGCTGCATGAATGGAGGACATTACGGAGGGATTGTCTTCTGTGTCAGTTTGGGTAGAAGCCAGAATCAGGAAGGAAGCAATCCCAGTAATGGGAGTAGTCTGTAGGGCCACACATGGCCCTCGGGACACAATAGTGCAGATAGGTAGGCAGATTGTGCTGTGGTGCAGATATAACAGGGTTGTAGATATTGGAGACTAAAACTTCCCAAATATTAACTGGCACCTCTTTTGCTGCACGAGGGACAGAGATGGGGAAGATATTTTCCGAATTTCTCGTGCTTCTTCCGTGGGGAGTGGCGGTTTAAAATAGATTTGCAGAGGGGTGTGAACCACACTGCCAGTGTAGATAGCGAGGAGGGAATATATGATGTGAAAATTGAAGATTAAAGTTTCAATTTATTTTCATGTAATAAAGGCAGTGCAACTTTGCACGGAATTTTTTTTCGTCTGCCATACGGCAAACAGATTAGCCTTCGGCAGAAATTTCCTGAAGCTCCTCTTAAAGTCAGACAAAGAAAAGCAAATGTGAGGCCCCTCAGATACTCCGAGTGTCAGTGCATGCCCCTCCCGTTCTCATGGAGCAACAGCACCCACAAAGATTCCGGTCCAAAAACCATCAACAGCCCGAGATCCAGATCAAAACGTCGGACACGATTAAAAAACCTTCAGCGCACTCGGCACCGTCTCTCATCCCAGTTCCGATACGTGGTACCCCTTCAGACAGTTCTTGAGCAATCCTCCAGCAGTCCAGTGTGAATACCTCAAGCGCAGTCTTTGTTTGTTTACATGTTTTAAGCTGTGTACAGTTGATTTTTTGAACTATCGATTAGTGGCAATTCTGCCGTGCCCACAGGAAAAAGGAATCTCAGGGTTGTATGTGATTTCACGTATGTACTCTGACAATAAATCTGAAATCTGACAGAACTTGTCCTCACTTTGAATAACTTCTCTTTAACGCGTCTCACTTCCTACAAATTAAAGGAGTAGCCATGGGACCCGCATGGGTCCCAGCTGCGCCTTCCTGTTTGTGGGCTTTGTGGAGCAATCCACAAAGATACAAGCCGACACAGGCAAGATCCCTCAACTCTTTATCCGGTATATCGACGACTGCATCGGGGCTGCCTCATGCACCGGTGATGTGCTTGTCAACTTCATCCACTTTGCGTCCAACTTCCACCCCGATCTCGAACTCACCTGGTCCATCCCCAGAAACGCTCTCCCCTTCCTGGATCTCTCTGTCTCCATCTCGGGAGACAAGCTTTCCTGCGACGAATATTATAATCCCTCTATCTCCCACAACTACCTTCACTACACTTCCTCACACCCTGTCCCCTGCAAAGATTCCAGCTCCTTCTCTCAATTTCTGCGTTTCCGACGTATCTGTTCCCAATATGAGGTCTTCCAGTCCAGATCTTCCAAAATGTCTGATTTCTTCCACAAACGTGGCTTCCCCTCCACCATCATCAACTCAGCCCTCACCCGCATCTCCTCCATTTCCTCGCTCATCTGCCCTGGCCCCCTCTTCCGCCAAACCTATTAAACATAGAATCGCCCTCATCCTCACCTTCCACCCCGCATACAACACATTGTCCGCCGAATTTCTGGCACTTACTACAGGATCCCTCCACCAGACACATTTTTCCTTCACCTCCCCTCTCTGCCTTCTGTAGGGACCCCTCCCCCGGTGTTTCCCTCGTACACTCATCCCTCCACACCTCTCACCCGGCATTTTTCACTGTGGACGCAGGACGTGCAACACCTGTGCCCACACCACCTCCCTCACGACGGTCTGTGGCCCCAAATAGGCCCTGAAGTGAAGGAAGTGAGGCAACACTTCACCTATATCCACAGGATTGATTTACTGCATCCGGTGCTCCCTTTGTGGCCTTTCTGCAGCCTGGAGACTGATCTCAGATTGGGAGATCACTTTGCTGAGCACCTCCGCTCCCTCCGCCACAACAGAAACCTCCCGGTAGCCAATCATTTCAATTCTAAGTCACACTCCCATTCTCACATGTGTGTCCACCCCATTATGTACTATCCCACCCTGACCACCCGCAGAGTGGAGGAACAACATCTTATTTTACCTTTGGAAACTCCACAGCCATATTGCATCAACTTCGACTTTTCTGCTTTCTCCTAACCTGCTTGCCTTTTCATTCCCCATCCCCTTCCGTTTTTTCCAGTTCTTCCCCTCCCTTCCCCCTCCACCCACCTCGCCATCAATCCTACACCTGATCGTTGCTGTCCCCTCCCTCGCCTCTCCACCTATCATCTCCTGCATTTGCAACCCCCTCCCCCCACCCTATCCTTTTGTTCGGACGCCTGACGACAGTCTTTCATACCTTTATGAAGGGGTCAAGCCCGAAACGTCGGTTCTGTCGTTTTTAACTTTGCTACATAAAGGACATTGTTAAACCAGCTGAGTTTCTCCAAAATTTTCTGTTTTTACTTCAACCACGGTGGCTACAGATTTTCCTAATTTAGTATTAAGAACTACGGGAATGGTTTAGTAGGTTTGCGAATGATGCAAAGCTTGGAGATCCTGTGGATAGTGTTAAAGGTTATCGTAGTTTACAACAGGATGTAGAGTGGATGCAGAGTTGGGCGGAATGGTGGCAGATGGTATTCATCCGTATAAGTGTGAGGTGATGCATTTTGGATGGTGAAACCTGAAGGCTGAGTACAGGGTTAATGGTAAGATATTTAACAGTCTGGAAGGACAGAGGGACCTTGGGGTCCAAATACATAGATCACTCAGTTTTGCCACGAAGGTCGATATGATATTTAAGAGGTTGCATAGCTTTCTGGGCTTCATTAGACGGGACATTGATGTTAGGAGTCGTGAGGTAATGTTGCAGCTCTATAAATGTCTGGTGAGACAGCACTTAGAATATTGTGTTCAGCTCTTGTAACCTCATTACATGAAATATGTGAAAGCCATGGAGAGAGTACACAGGGGATTTGCCAGAATGTTGCCTGGATTGGAAAATACGTCTTTGGAGGAATGTTAGCAGGGCGAGGGCTTTTCTCTTTGGAGCGAAGAATGATGAGATTTGACGTAATAGGGGATTACAATATTATGAGAGGCACGTATAAGGTAGACAGTCAGCACCTATTTTCCGAGGGCCGGAGTAGCAAACACCAGAGGACATCTGTGAAACGTGAAGGGCCGAAGGCTGAGGGCAGACATTATGGGTAGGTTTTTTACACAGAGGTTTGTGGGTGCCAAGAATACCTTGCTCTGGATCCTGGTGGAGGCTGAAACATTAGGATGCAGTAGGGACAATAGGGACATCTAAGAGACTCTTCGACAGACACACGGATGAAAGAAATGTAGAGGGTCATGAGGTGGGAAGGATTTAGATTTTCGGGTTTGTATATATCTGTTGGCACGAGATCATGGGCCTAAGGACCTGTACTGCGCTGAAATGTTCCCTGTTCAATGTTAATTTCAAATCTTGCACTGCAAGACATCCCCAATCACGTTTTAGCATTTATTTATCCTGCTCACAGTTCATGTTTCAGAAGTCATCTCTCCAGCTTTAATTCATTGTGAACGTGTTACATCTCGTTCCCATGTCCATGTCATTGGAGTATATTGTGTGTTTTCTTGGACAAACACTGATCCAGATACCCCACTTGTCTCTTCCGGGCACTCTTACAGAGGTCAGTTATTCCTATGTCATCTTGCCAAGTGAGGAGATGATGGAATATTGGCTGTACTGGTCTTCGCCTGACACATTGCCTTAATTATTGAATGGTTCCAAGACTTGAGAATGGACCTTGTATAATCCTACTATTAAAGAGTCATGATAGGGAAGAAAGATAAATGCAAAGCTTGAAATTAAGCAATATTTGAATCAATCAATTGGCCAGACAGTATCTGTGGATAGAGAAGAGAGTTCGCGTTTCAGTCCTCGGACTCGTCATGAGAGTTGCGAAGGAGAGAAAATAAGTTAGTTTTAGCTACAGGGAAGACGAGAGCACAACGCCACAAACGAAGGAAACCTCTCTGATAGGATGGCCCCAGAGCGATTACTGTGACATTTGGAAGACTATGATCCGCCTTTTTCTGTTTTTGACATGCAAATACCAGGACAGTGGGACAGTCCGATCAGAGCACGTGAGATCAGTAAAGCAGTGAAGAAGAGTGAAATAGATCGCATCGTGTCGGTTATATATATATGGTTTAAAACAGACGGAACGACTGTTGCCTAAACTTACCGATGGGCGGATAATTAGTTTAATATAAACATAAAGCACGGTACCAGGACCTTTCATCCCTCGAGCCCGTGCTGCCCAGTTACACCCATTTAACCTACAACCCTGGCAAATTTTGAATGGTGGGAGGAAACCGGAGCACCCGGAGCAAACCCACGTCACCACGGGACAGCGCGGATTCAAACCCCTCTCGCTGGCTCTGTGACAACGTTGCGCCAACCTCCACGCTAACCGTTCCACCAATTAGAATATAGAGATTAATCCGGGTCAGTGTGGAATGCTTCAGTTGTTGATCACCGTTCACGGCAGGACGCCGAGTGGCATTGAACTACAGAAGGAAGTTGGAGGGGGGGTTGACGTCACGCGATGCAGTAGGGTTAGGACGCAGTAACCCGACCCTCCTGGGAATTAAAAAAAGAGTACCGATTAAAAAACGTTTTTAAAAAAATTCAACTCTTTTAAAAAGTGTGTAATCATTGGAAAAAAAGTAATAATGCCTTTAAAAACAGACAAATCAGCCATAGCCTTACCTAAAGCCCAACGCAAGGAGAAGACTCAGACTGAAAAAAGGCCTGGACAGCGGGAAGCTGGAGTTCAAACTGATCCCAAGGAGGATGGACTGTTGACAGGGACCGTCAGCTGGCGCTGCATACATCCAGCGACGGGAAAATGGCGACGCGGAATAAGTCGGATCGGCAACGCGCATGCGCGAAACTCCAGAGCTTTCACCGGAGTCTGCAACATCGGGGCAAGAAGATTCAAGCCAGTCTGATACAGATGGTGAAGGAAAAGAGATTGAAATTGAAGAGTTACAGCAACAAGCTTTGGAGGGAAAAGGTTAAGCAATAATTTATTCAGTCTTGGTAAGAACACTGGATGAACTTAAAAAAATAAAGGCTAATATGAAGGACGTTAAAAAGTGATAAAATATATAAAAGGTTTAAAAGTTAAAAGTCGACAAAGTTGAAAAAAAGTTAAGAAAGTTCAAGCTGATATGGAAAATGTTGATGAGAGAGTGGAAAAAGTGGAAAATAATACTACAGCTTTAACAATGGAAAATCAGAAGCTCCAACAGAAAGTAGATATATGGGAGAATTTTAGCAGAAGAAATAACAAAAATAGTGGGTCTTAAAGAAGGAATAAAATATCAAGATATGATTGACTTTATTAAAAGGTGGATACCTGATGTTTTGGGCCAAGATAATTTTGAACACCCAATTGAAATTGAAAGAGCACATAGGGCTCTAACAGGGAAACCACTTCAAGACCAAAATCCATGTTGTTTTAATTAAATTTCTTCGTTATCAATATAGAGAGAAGGTTCTGAAAGCTGCGATGGAACAAGCAAGAAAAAGACGTGGCCCTCTTGATAATGAAGGTGCTAGAATTCTATTTTATCCTGATATAAGTGCTGATTTAATGAAGAGAAGGAAAGAATTTAACTCAGCTAAGATGATCCTCTGGGAGAAGGGTTACAGATTTGAATTGCTACACCCAGCGACTTTGAAAATCTTTTTGCCTGAGGAACAAAACAGATTTTTTACAAATTATGTACTGGTAGAGGACTTTGTTAAAGAGCTTTCGCAAGTCCAGAGGGAATGAAGAAAAAAATTAAAAACTCAGATTGTTATAATTATTTTTAACAAGGACTATATTGTTTGTATCAGTTTGAAAACTTGATTAATTAAGTAATTGGTTACTTTTTAAAAATAAAATAAAACGAAAAATGGTGTACCAGGGGGATTGGGGAAGAGGGTGAGGTTCTAACTCCTGCTGGATCATGTGTAACTTTGCGACCCTGGTCGCGACCCGTAAAATGGAAGGGGGAAGCGCTGTATATTTAGACAGTGCTAGAGGGGAAGAATTTATTTTGTTTTTTTTATTATTGTGAAAGTTGGAAAATGTATTTCTTAACTCTATACATATTCTTTTCTATTTGTGTGGATTGCCGGGGGAGACGTGTGACGACGCAATGGAGATTGGAGACTGAAGTAAAAGGGAGAGAGTTAGCGGTCTGGGGTGGAGGAGGTAACACTAAAAAGAATGAATATGGCTATTCAAAATGAGTAACATAGTAAAATTTATGAATTTTAATATTAATGGGATAAATGGACCAATCAAGAGGAAGAGAGTATTAACATATATTAAAAAATTGGGCATAGATGTGGCTTTTTTACAAGAGACACACTTAACAGAAAAAGAACATTTGAAATTAAAAAGAGATTGGGTGGGATATGTAGCAGCTTCTTCATTTAATTCTAAGGCAAGAGGTGTGGCAATTTTAATAAAAAAGAATCTCCCAATTAAAATTCAAAATGTTGTGACGGATCCTGTAGGGAGATACGTAATGATACATTGCCAAATATACTCTGAGTTTTGGACATTTTTGAATATATATGCCCTTAATGTGGATGATGATAAATTTATTCAAGAAACTTTTCTTAATAGGAGGAGACTTCAACTTTTGTTTAGATCCAGTCTTAAATATATCTACAAGAGGAGTGAAGAGAGCCAAGGCAGCAAAAGCTACATTGGTACTAATAAAAGATCTAAATTTAATAGATGCCTGGATAAGAATCCATCCTAGGGAAATGGATTATTCATTATATTCGAGTAGACTCTAGAATTGATCTATTTTTAGTTTCAGCACAATTGCAAGATAGAATTTTACAAGCAGAATATAAAGCAGGATTTTGTCTGATCATTCACCTTTATTAATGATGATTGCCGTACCTGATAAAGAAAAATCGATATAGAGGTGGAGATTGAATCCACTATTATTAAAAAGAACAGACTTTTGTGACTTTAAAAGGAGGCAAATTCATATATTTTGTGAAACAAATTTAAACTCTGTGAATAATAAGTTTGTAATATGGGAAACTTTGAAAGCATATCTAAGAGGTCAAATTATAAGTTACACTTCAAAATCAAAAAGGAATATGAGAGAAATAGACCAATTAGAAAGAGAAATAATGATTTTAGAAAAGGATTTGCAAAAGAGGTCTGAAGATAAGCGTAGGCAACGAACTAACAAAAAACTCCAGTCCAATGTATTACAGACTTATAGAATGGAGAAGAGTATTATAAGAACTAAGCAGAGATATTATGAATTAGGTGAATGATAACACAAAGTATTAGCATAGCAATTAAAAACTGAACAGGCTTCAAGAACAATGAATGCAATTAAAAGCGACTCTAATGTTACTAGTTATAAGCCCCAAAAAATAAATGACACTTTCAAATTTTTTTATTCTAAATTATATAAATCGGGTCTTTGCAAGATGACAGTAAAATAGATAGATATTTATCACAGATAAATTTACCAAGATTAAGTATGCAAGAACAGTTAGAATTGAGTACTCAGCTTACACAGAAAGAAGTGAAAGA
>JAVLUD010000096.1:0-11758 GCA_032162045.1 Torpedo suessii
GCAGGAGGATGTGTTGCTGCTGTGAAGGTAAATACACTAAAACAAATTTTTCCTGAAATCTAACGCTAAAAATGGGGACCTATATGCCGTCAAATACGGTATTTTAATTTAATCGAAGTCAAGCCTGTCATCGTTTCCCCTTTACTGTAATTGTTTTTAGAATGTCTCCCTCTCAGCCATGAATCAGAAATTGCCATTGTGCCCAAAGTAGTGTGATTCTTCAGTCTTTGACATCCTTCCACTCCTCCCTGGAGATTATTGCTAATTGCCTCCAGCTCTTCAACTCACTTTATCAGAAAACAAAACATTTGTCCGAACTAGCCATTCTAAGATTCTTGGCTAGATTGGCTGTCACGTTGTCATCTTTAGTAAAATCTTAGATTTGTTTTTAAATCCCAATCTCAATGTCGAGTTCCGAACACTAGAGAGCGATTTCCATTTGCATTAAGGTCAAACTAAATCTGGCACCAAGTGGCTGAACAAAACTGGAGGCAAGGGAAGTTAAAGGGAAAATCTAGATGTCTGATGGCATGTTTTGGGAGATTGTAGTGGTTGTAAAATGGCAATTGTCACAGCTCCAAATTACACATATTCTTCTGCAGCCTCAGCTGTTCCATCAGAGAATTTGGCTCCTCATTAAGTCAGGGAAGGCCCTCTGATGATCAGTTTGCAATGATTACTTTCATTCATGACTCTTCCTGGAATGAATCCTTCTGAAAAACCTGACTTAGGTGCTTCAGGACAGTTAATTCTTTTTACACATAAAGATCATACAATTCGCAGTTACAAAAAAACAAATCCCCAATCATTACTTCTCAGGCTTATGTATCATCAGTCAGCAAAAGCATGAATCATTGCAACACCATGTCTCCAAGAGGGTACCAGTGTCACTTCATTTTTCAATAACTTGCTCAAATTATTTGCATTTAATCTGAGCAGCTGAAAGATTCATGAAGTTTGATATCACCTGGTCTACCTTAATTGGCATCTCTGGCAGTAATCTCAATATCATTTTTTCCACTACCATCTCTGCAAAACTCTTTGCTACAACTTATCTCGTTATCTCCAAAGTATGCCTCAACTCTACAACCTATATCATCGTGCTAAGACAGAAGCAACAAGAAGTGGTTATGCCATCAGATCAGAATCACATGCCAGCCTGAACCTGATCATGAGACATATCATGCCACTCTCTCATTGCTAATAAAGTTAAAGCCCCAGATGCTGTACCCAACACCATTGCTGAAACGCTTCCACCACCTGGACATCAGTGTCTTGTTGGGAACACCCACTCGTACCCTCTCTGAGCAGCAAAGGAAACTGGACCTGATGCACAAAAACATTCTTTGAAGTAAAATGGATGTAGTTCCTCAACAATCCTACATGTGAATGTTGATCTACAGCAAACTGCTGTTTGGGAAACTCATCATCTAAAATGATTCCTTAAAAGAAAAATATGTTGGTATGGCTTCCAGTGATTTTGATGGTTCTTCGCCTCATTGGACAAGGCATTACCAGAGCCCTGCATGTGGGTTAGGTATATTAAGATCCATTATCATTGGTAATCTGCAAACATTTAAGACAACTGATGACCATTCCTATAAACTCCAATTAGCGAATAGAGGCAGTGTGAGAAATCCTAATATAAATGATGGTGCTATTTCAAAATAGAGCCCAACAAAAATCTTCCCGTGATGAAGCCTTCAGAAAAACCTGACTTAGTTGCTTTAGGACAGTTACATAAGGATCATACAATTAGCTGTTACAGAAAAACAAAACCTATTCATTACTTCTCAGCCTTCTGTATCATTAGTGACCAAAAGCATGAATCATTGCAACACCATGTCTCCAAGAGGGTACCAGTGTTACTTCATTTTGCTATTTCTTAATATCATTAGAAGAGAATCATAGAATCATACAACATTGAAATTGGCCCTTTCATCCCACCTTGTCCATGCTGACTATGATGCCGATCTATGCTAATCCCATTTATCTGCTTTAGGACTAGATCCCTCCAAGCCTTTTAAATGTTGTAACTATAGTTGACTCTCTCTACCACGTCTTCTGGCAGCCATTTCAGATAACCACCACACTCTGTGTGAAAAATGCCTTTTGGAAAAATTTCCCCCTCTTACCTTAAACCTGCACCAGCTAGTTCTAGTCTCCCCTGCCCTGGGGACAAAGATTCTATCTATCTCATATATGCCCTTTAGAATTATTTAAATTAAGGTCACTCCTCAGCTTTTTACACTCCAGGGAATGAAACCGACTCAGATACATTTCAAATGATAAAATAACTATTAATAAACCTAGAATTTAAAAGAAAAGTTAGTTTCAATAATGGTCAGTTACAACAAAACTCCCACAATATTTTAAAAGTTTATCTGGTTCACAAATCCCTTTCTGGGAAGAAAAAGAACCATAGAACATTACAACACAGGAACCGGTCCTTCAGCCCTTCTAATCTGTGCCGATCCATTTTTTCTGTCTCGTCCCACCGACCTGCACCCAGTCCATAGCCCTCCATATCTCTCCTATCCATGTACCTGTCCAAATTCTTCTTAAATGCTAAATCTGCCATCCTTACCCTGTCAGTCTACATGTGACATTAACGCATCAGATGTCGGATGATCGGGGATGGGCGTTAAATGCCAGCATTGCCAGTGACATCCAGATTCTGTCTATTCATAAAAGAAATTAAAATTTGGGGAGGAATAATACTATGCAAAATTCTTTTTCACCACACACTCTAAAGTAATAGCTGAAACATGGCCAGCTATCCAACATCAAATACAATTCTTTCTCTTCCCCTCTCCACTCATGCTAAAATATCACGTAGGTGATATGTAGACCACAACTGATACTTTGTAAAACTGGTTCAATTTGCGGATTTTCTTTGAAGTGAAATTTGGTATCTTTAGCAAAATGTCTTCAGTCACATCTCACAATAAAGTAAAAAATTTAACCAGACAGTTAGGTGCAGCATTACATTAATGTCATACTTTTGCCTGACTGGTTACCATTGAGAGACTGTGTGTACTTTGAAGAAATAGAATGCTTCTCCAATCCAAATCTAATAACATTCAGTTATGATGATTTAATAAAGTATCAAAGATTTCAAATGCCAGCCACTGGAACTGCAGTCAACATTACAGAAATGATGAATCACCAAGAGCCCAATTTTAAAAAAATACAGCTTTACTGAGCTGAGATATTTCATAGATCCAGTACTTTCAAAACAGATTGTATGACAACAGCTCTGCAATTATTTAATATGAAGAAGAATAACTCTTAAGGGATATGACTGTCACAGGAGCTGAGCAATCATATCACATAGACCACAAAGCACAAGGGGAGATTGAAGGTGAAGATAGAATGAGACATATTGAGCTTCAAACTATTTCAGATAACTTTTTGGATTCCTCTAAGCTCATACCTGGATCAGCAAAGTTATCCCTGCATAGTAATTGTATCCTGATTGAATTTACTTTATTGTCTTCATATAAAATTTGTGATTTTTTAGTAAATCGATTTAAAATACCGCAGGGGTTTGAAAACAATCTGAGTTTCCACCCACATATTTATCATGTGCTTTTGTCAGCAATTTGAAAGTGGTGCATCATACTGAACTGTTAATCGTGATCATGTGTTGTATCCACTTTCAAAAGTCAGCTCCAATGAAGTCAAATTTCAGATTAGCATGCAATGCTGAGTTAATTTAGTCATAGTGACTGAGGATACATTTTTACTCCACATTAAATGTAATCAGAGATTTAAGGCCTCTCAACCTGATTACTTCCTTTTCAACCATCTCCATGCTGTAATAAGTTGGGAGTTTTAACAGAAAATATTGCTACAGGAATTGGCTCTCCATATCCAAAACAGTGTGTGATCTTTCCTTTTTTTTTCCCAGGCATACAGCAGGGTAACAGGCCCTTTTGGCCCAAGAGCCCGTGCTGCCCAATTACACCCAATTGACCCCGTAGGTTTTGAACGGTGGGAGGAAACTGGAGCACCCCGAGGAACCCCATGCAGATATGGGGAGAACGTACAAACTCCTTGCAGACAGCACCGGATTCGAACCCCGGTCGCTGGCGCTGTAACAGCATTGCGCTAACCGCTATGCCACCATGCCACTATGATAAATGTAACTTAAGTGAAAGCTGTTAATATTTCTGCTTTCAAAGGTGGATTGATTCAAACTGGTACTCTGTTCACACTTATGCTGCAATGCATAATGGGAAGGGACACTTGTAACACAGTTATTTCCAGTCATTGTACTGTGGTGCAATGGGATTCAATTCATGGAGACCAATGCATAGAAAACGGGTGACTTGACCCAAATGCCATCAAATGGTGTTGATACTTTGCAAAAAATCTCCCAGAAACAATAGAGAAAATCTTTCCTGTAACAGTGAGTTCTATCTCTCTCTGTATAAACAAGTTCCTTGTAAGTTCTTTGCAGAAGTACTGAAATGTTATTGGCTGAAGCATGTTCTTTAACTTGCCTGTGTGTAATTGTTCTTCACAAAAGGACCAGAACCAGTGCTGCTGTTTGCAAATCGGATTGATATCCGTCAGGTGCTACCCCGCAGATCAGAATACACCTTTCTACTTAACAACCTGGAGAATGCCATTGCTCTGGACTTCCACCACAGCAAGGAACTGGTGTTCTGGTCGGATGTGACCTTGGACCGTATTATGAAGGCAAACCTGAATGGAAGCAATGTTGAGGAGGTCGTGTCAACGGGTCTTGAGAGTCCAGGTATAGTTAACATAATGGAATAAAACAAGTGAGATTAGTTGAAGTAATGCAACCAAAGACACATTGTTAACCATTGTTTACATCATCTGATAGATGGCTTTTAACGTGATCTTTTTTAATAATTTAAAAATTAGAAGCAAAGGTTGACCATTATACCCTTCAAGCCTATTCTGCAAATTAGCAAGATCATCATTGATCTTCAACCTTAGCCCAATTTTCTGCAATATCTCCATGTCTGTTGATTTCTTTTAATATCCAGAAATGTTAGTTCTTTGTTTTGAATGAACCCAGTAATTCTCCCGGATAGAGAATGCCAAACTTTCTCCTCCCTTTGAGTGAATGAGTTTCTCGTCATCTCAGTCCTAAATGGCTTACCCCTTATTCTGGGAATGTGACCCCTTGCTTTGGATTCCTCAGTCCCAAAAACATGCACCTGGTAATAATTTTCTAAGTTTCAAATAAGTTGAAATAAATTTCAACTTATTTCAATGTTAAATCAATTTCAACTTATATTTTAGGTAATAAGTTTTATTCTCTAGTCTTTCTATTTTTAGACTCTAGGGAATTAAACTTTAATCTCTCCTCGGACAGCAAACCTGCCACCCCAAGAACCAATCCACTGAATCTTTGTTACACTCCTTTTTTTTGCCAAGTGTGTGAACCAATGTAATTGTTTTAGCTACACATCCACCAGGAATGTGAGCAAGGGATTGAGGGAGGACATGAGACCTCCATTCTTAGTCCTCTTTCCTCTATCTGCCCCCCACTTCCAAATAATCATCGAGAGAAAATAAACATAACTTGAGTTTATGGATGTAGGTGCTTGCACTGACCCCATAATCTGAAGGGTGCGCATATGTGCACATCCGAATGCCAGGAAATTTTAAATTACTCACATCCCCTTGTCATCTTGCTGCATATCTACGTCTGGAGATGGAGATGCACAACAATGCTGCTAAAAATCTATGTTGTATTGAGTAAATTGGCAAAAAGCAAAAAAAAAAACACTCGTTGGCTCTCTTTCCCAAACAGGTAAGGAAAAAAGCGAATTATCGCAGCGAGTCTATGAAAATAACAGCACCTACGTTGTTAAAAGAAAAAGATAAGTGGGTGGTGTAGAGCGATTCTAAGCCATCATTTTGCAGGTCTGATTCTAACCTATTGCAACTCCCACAGTGTGTGGAAATTGAATGTCTTTTTTTCTTTGTCCTTCAAATGTTCTGGGTAGACTGAACTGCTACTACAGTATTTGGCAGGCAGCTGCAGTTCAGAGGTGGCAATTTCACCTGAGGTAAAAAATATATATAGTTCATACAATGAGAGGTATCTATTAAATTTAAAGTTGGTGAAAAATTGGAACAGTATAGTCTTTATGATTTTATACTTTGTTTTTGAAGTGCTTAAACTGGATAAGAACTTTTCATTCAGCAATTTTTCACCATGTCATTTTAAGAGTCGAGGCATTGGTTTGTTTTTAATTCCATTATTGTGTGCATTTCAAGAATCTACGCCATGTCACCTAACCTTCCCAGATGACATTGTTTCAAAGGCTCAAAATGTTTTGTATTTCGTTGCTTAATATGTCGGATCGACCAGAAAGATTGCTGTATGTGGTAATGTTGTGCATTGCACTAGAAATGAGTCATCAGGTCTAAATGTGCTCCTGCAATTAAATTGTTTCCCTCATGAGTATAATTATTCATACTCTGCACCATGAAGAGCTTGAAAAGGTTCACATTTGCAAACAGCATTTAGTCTTTCCTGCATGTGATAAAATTCATTGGTGATAACGTGGCAGGATTACATGGCACGGCTGTCAGGAGAGAGAGGTGG
The DNA here is from genome assembly GCA_032162045.1 of Torpedo suessii. Classification (NCBI taxonomy): domain Eukaryota; kingdom Metazoa; phylum Chordata; class Chondrichthyes; order Torpediniformes; family Torpedinidae; genus Torpedo; species Torpedo suessii. Next base: position 6,599 of record JAVLUD010000096.1, read on the forward strand.
ACTTTTTATTCGGTATCAACCTTTGTTTTGAGGGGGTATAGAGCATACAGCATTGGCTGTATCAATAGGGCCTTTGTATATAAAGCCTGACATTTATTAAAACAAAGAAAATATAGCAGGTCTGCTCTTTCCTGAGCCAGCTTTGGATTTTGACCTTGATGCTGCCACATACACCTACTTACTTTACCTGATCCATTGTCCACCCTCTCTCCCATGATACAGCTAGGCCTAGGCAGCAGGGAGAGTCCTGGAACCACTTCATCCTCATGGAACCACCTCTGAATGGTTGATTTTTGTCTGCAGCTTCCAGCTGATGTCTAATGAGACACAGGCTAATATTGTGAGCTTCATGCCTCCAGATTAGCACATGTACTGGATCACAAAACAATACTTCTTGTCAACGTGAAGGAAAGTTCAGTTTGTTGATTCTGTCATAAAATCAGCCAACATTTAGATCGAGTGTTCATGGCAGAAGGAAATGCAGGTGAAAAGTTGTGATGCAAAGTCATTCAATAACAAGCTTGGAATTCAGGTTGCTGTCAAGATTTTACCATGATCCATTTATCTTCAAACATAATTGCTGCAGGTACTGTATTTTGGATGAAATGTTACACCAAGAGAACGTCTCTGGTGGATGTTTAAGATCCTATACCAAGATTTTGAAGAAGAGTAATTTGGCCAATACTTATTACTTCACATTGCATCTGACTACGTTGTATTTTTTAATGCAGTCTATTATAAGCAGGAGAGGGCATTTTGGGCACTTATATGACTTCTGTGCTTTTGTTATCAAATGCAGAAGTCCTCAACTTCATGACAAATTTGGAACATATAATCTGTCAGTTCGCTCTGCTGTGTGGATTCCAGCAGTGGAGCTCAGTCTCCTCTCTAATTCTGTACCATCTCAAACCTAGTTTGTTTCAATGGGAAGTGTATCAGGTGTTTAAGTATGGTATGGTTGTGCAAACTTGATTCAAATCTCCTGAAATCATTGACTCAATGGCCCGGGCGAAGGGTGTAGTTTTACTAAAGCATGTGGTCATTTTCTAATCTTTAAAAATGTCTGAAAACTTTGAACTCTTTATTTCCATTTAGTTGATATTACTGAGTAATTCGGTAAATACATTTGTAGACAATTTGTAATTGTGTTGTTTCTGATCTATATCTGCCCAGTATATTTGGCAATTGGAGTGTTTATTTTCAATAGGAAATTACAACATTAATTATAAAAAGTATTTGAAACTATGCAGAGAAGGGTAACTTTTATGTTCTATCATGTATTTTTTTTCTGACTTTAAATGGACCGGACTTGCTATTGCTAAATCTTTTGCATTTATTGGTAGTTACAATACTTGAAGTATAATGAAGTATAATGATAGGAGAATATTGACAACAAATGTAAAATATCTCCAAACAACCATTTCAGGTGGTCTTGCCATTGATTGGATCCACAACAAATTATACTGGACAGACTCTGGGACGTCACGCATTGAGGTCTCAAATCTTGATGGAACACAGAGAAAAGTTCTTTTGTGGCAGAACTTAGAGAAACCTCGTGCCATTGCACTGCATCCAATCGAGGGGTAGGACAAAGATCAGTGTGAATTAATTTCAATCTCTTGTCGAAATAATACATTTTTCACATGTCATTGAAGCCAATAAACTATATATTTCGAGTTAAATCATGATCTTTGTGCTTAATTATCATTGCAATCAGCAACGGAGTCTAACCTCAAACTCCAGACTAATTTTAATGGTTTTAATGATTCATGTTTTTTTTCTAAATTGCCACAGTCCCACAGGTCATTTTGAAAGGATACGCCCTGTCACTGGGGCTGACCAAAAGCTTTGTGCATGAAGTAGTGAATTAAAATTACTCTATAATGTTACAGTGTGACAAAGTGCCAGGTTTGTTCTAGACAAATAACCACAAATGTGCCTTATTGAGAGATTGCATATCTTCATGTACCAAATATGTTCTGCTTAGAATGGATTCAGAACTGGTCTGCCTCATTATTTAATTATTTTGATTTGTTCCCCCAACTTCATTTCATTTCCCTCTCTTGAATCAGCTGTTTCAGCTGGCCCTACTATTGACTATTGTTGGTCTGACCATCCCACTTTATGGTCAATATTTTGATGGCCTGGTTCTCATTGATCCAGTTCAGTCATTGATTAAGTGCCCACAAGTGAACGGGCAGATCTGAACCTATCTCCAAGGAATGTAACACTTTAATTGGATGGTGGATGTCATAAATAGAAGTTCTCTATCTGGATTTTCCTATTCTGTTAGAAATCATTTGACTAAAATGATATAGCCAAATACTCCTGCATGAGTATATGCAACTCTCAACTATTTTAACTATATTTACCGTATATTAGAACTGAAAAACAATGAAGAGAACTTTCTGATCATTCAAAGCATTAATGAACTACAACCCCACAGTGCTATTTCAATCTGTGACAAAAGTCAACATTTAAAGTGTTAATAACATCTGATGTAGTGTCAACTGCACAATGCAGTGCTTTCAGCTAACCAATGTGGCTTAAGTAAAAGGGAAAGGGGGTGTGACTTTAAGTTCCACAAAAACACAACAGATGCCATTTTGTTTAATATTGCATCTGAAGTGTGCTTATGGTGAAACTGCAGGAATTTTGATTGCTTTTTTTCCCTTACAAAACAAATTCACCAAATGTGTTTTACTTGGAATGGATTTTTAACTGGTCTCTCTCATTTTTCAATTCTTTTGATTTGTAATCCCAACTTCACTAACGTCATTTTGATTTATAATGCATGTTTCCGTCCTCGTGAAAATTGATTTTTGTCTGGTCCCTTTGAAATGAGTAGAGATGTATTTACAGAAATGCAGCAGTATATCCTTGTATCAATGGGTCAGAATAGCAAATAAAATATTTTCTGGAGTGTGTTGTGAAAACTCTTGTGTAATTGCAGCTACATTATATTTTATGATGATAATATTGACTGAATTCTCCAAAGCAGGATCAATTAATCATTTCCACTGTAGTTGTGTTGGGAACTATAAGTCTTTGTAAAGCATTTTTAAAAACAAATTCTGCAATGTTTTCTAATCCACTTTAATTAAATTTCACAAATCAAATTTCACACGACATTTAGCAAGTTGTATGTACAGTAAAACACCTGGTATCCGGCACCTACGGCAATTGGTAGATGCTGGATAAGTGAATTTCCCGGTTGGTTGAGACTGACTGCATGTTGCGTAAATGGATAACTAACGAGGAGGCACGCCAATTTTAAACTTCTGGATTTTTTACCCATTTATTTTTTGCCATTTTTTTGCTGGTTGCTTGAATTTTGGATAACGGGGATTTTACTGTATTTATATGTAGCTATTGCATTCCTTGCAATGTACATTGCTTATTTGCAATTTGTTATAATTGTGCGGCCCGACTTGAAACCAAACCGATAAAATTCTTTCAATTCTAAAGTGAGTACCATGCTGGACTGAAGAAGTTTGAAACCAGTGATCTGTAAACTCTGCTGTTGGTGACTGACTGTCAAACAATGATTATATCAATCAAGTATTATGCATTTATTCCAGGATGTCACGATAAAATGTTATCTCCATTTTTTCTGCACCACTCACCTCCATCCATGCAAAAATTGCAGCTGACAGTACTGAACTAAAATACCACTGAATTAATGGAATTATTCTTTAAGGAGATTAGAAATCCTGATTTTAAGTTCTTGTCCATCTTGCATTTTGGTTGAAGCAGATGGTTTGTATGATATAGTGCAATTTAAGTCAAGTCCCTGGCCCAAATGTGTCTCAGTCTCCCTGGGTATATTAGCATTATGTATCAGTCTGAACTGGTCCAAACAAAGATAATGAATAGCAACCTAATTATTTGTTATCACTTATTTTTTTTCATATTTGGCTTCAATTATCCCAGTTTTTTTTCTTTTACTTAAACTTTTATTGTTAAATTCCTGTGTAAAAACTGATTTATTTCAAACAAAGTTAGTGTATTCTTCCTTAAGTTCTATTGGTGTTTCTACTGCATTTTACAGAACGATATATTGGACAGACTGGGGCAACACTCCCCGGATTGAATATGCTTCCATGGATGGATCTAACCGGAAAATCATTGCAGATACCCATTTGTTCTGGCCCAATGGACTCACCATTGATTATGCAGGTCAAAAAATGTATTGGGTTGATGCCAAACATCATGTGATTGAACGTGCAGATCTTGATGGTCAGAACAGGAAAGCAGTGATCAGCCAAGGTAGGGCACTTTGTCCATTGTTATTGGAATCATGATTAATATACTGAACAAAGCCAAGGTGTATGGGCATTATTTGTATTCTAGCGCACTTTGCAGATTTTCCTTTGTATATAGTAATAGGAAAATTCTTTTGCTGAATTGTCGTTATCTCTAAAAGATATAAAAAAAACATCATTACATTTATACTCAGAAGAAAACATTATTTCTGCATTTTGTTGGACAGATCTATTGGAATCACATCATACTAAAGTACATATTGACTTAAAAATTAGTTTGTTTTCCAGATGCATTGACTATAGGCATTTTGGTAAAGAGCTGGTTGAAATTTGGAAAGATACACTGCGTGGCTTTTTTTTTTGGAGAGGTTTATCAATAAAATAGAAAAAAAAGAGAACAGAAGAAGATGGGATAGGAACTTTAATGCTGTTGCTGGCACTTTCATTTCATGCATGAGAAAGTTGCAAAGGAAGAAGCCCATCTCAGGAGGTATGGGCAATCAATTCATTGTTCAGCATGTCTGGTGGTCTGCACGTTGCCTTGCCCATCTGCTTAGCAGCTTGTGATGCTTCCTTTATTGGTATTGGTTTATAGAACAAATGCTTCTTACTTCCAATTCATCCTGTGTTTTTATGTACTTTTTGAATATTTTTGAAGGTTATTATTCCCTCCTGCAGAGCTTTTACTTGACCTTGTTTAACAGCTATTAGGTTATTGTTGCTCCTGAAGTTTTTATTGCAATCAACTGTTTAATAGTAGGTGGGATTTTCTTTTAATGCATGGAGCCACTTATATCCTTCTCAAATTTGCGGCACTCATTCTAAATTAATATCAACAAGAAGGAAAAATTCTCCTATCCTTAAACATTTGTTAGAAATATGGAATAAGACGGAT
>JAVLUD010000097.1:0-11750 GCA_032162045.1 Torpedo suessii
GTATGATGGAGCAAGTTCAAGGAGTGACAATAAAAGACATTACAAGATCTTCCATTCTCTGTAAACACCTGAATATCCACCATCCCATAATAAGGACCACTTCCCAATTACCCACATCAGAAAAATCAGAATTTATTGTCATTAACAAGTCATGAAATTCGGTGTTTTGCAGAAGCATCATAGTGCAAACATTGCTAACTTACACTGGCTCATTGTATCACCATTACAGATTACATTAAAATTCCATGCCTTCATAAAAACATCTTGACTTAATTCAGTCCCGTCTCCAAAACCTTCCCATCCCATACATTTTGGTAATTTCTGCCCCAGCACTTTTAACTGGACTTTAATTTCCTTCCCCATTCCCACCCCCCAACCTTTCACTCGAAAACCCAATGGCTTAAACCCCATGGCTTTGTTCAAGTTAATTGTTATCTGACTGTGCATATACAACCAGATGAAACAATGTTTCTCTGGACCTCTGCGCTCAAACATACAATAACAGCACATAATAATTACATGATACAGCTGAATAAAACAGCAAACTGTCATTCACAAACAATTAAAATGTAACAATTTGCAACACACAATTTGCTTTATCCCTGCAAAAAGCAATAAGACTTCTTCAAAATAGTGGCATCCTTACTTTTTGTTTTGGTGAATGAAAAAGCCATAATCTAAATATACATAGATATTCAATGAAAGAAAGCATATGATGATAACACAGTGGGTTGTAGAAGTTCTAGCAGCCAGAGTTACGGACCACTGATTGCGATACTTGAGGCAGGATCCCACCATGGCTACCAGGAAATTTAAAGTCATTAACATGAAATTCAATAAAATACAAAATGAAATTTATCTCAGTAACAGCAACCATGCAACTCAACTGGGTCACGAATATCCTTCAGAAAATTATGTCTGCTATCCTTACCTGGTATGACAAAAATGCAACTCCAGGCCTAACAATGTGGTTTACTCTAAACTGCTTCCTCTACTCAGGGCAATTCAAGAAAAATCCCAGCATTTCTAGCATCACCGTCCCATAACAAATAAATAAAAAGTAAAGAAATGGCTCAAACTCTAAATATTTGTATCCTTGAAAAAAAAAAGCCAATTCAAAAAGTTATGTTAAAAATCATGAAATACTGCAACTGTACGAGTTGAGTTCAAATATGCAGCTGCTGATCAGCTATGAATGTTGGCAAATGACTGCAAAAGTTAGTCTTGTAAAATCTGAATACAAAATTGCAATTACCTTTTTGTTACACTTCTCACAATGGTATGCATTGGCACCTTCCAGTAAGTCTCCTTTGACATACTGCTCAAGTGAGTCAAGCAGGTTTTGATGATTTCTAATGTCAACATTGAGTGTTGTGAATGATTCCTCACATTCATACCTGTAACAAAAATAACTATAACCAATACAATAACCCCACCAATTTTGGAAATAATGCCATTTTTAAAAATAGCATTCAAGAATTTACTCAAAGCATTTCTCAACTTCAATACCCAACGTTCCAGACAAAATATAAAGTGAAACCTACACCCCATGGATAGACTTATTTGCATTCATGCATATTTGGTTATTTGAATAGACCTGGTCCACAAGTTATTGTTCAAAATTGGGATAGGACAAATTTTGATCTTGCAAAATTTGATCATGGACAGGATCTTGCAAAGATTGATTGGAGAGGTTGTTTGAAGGCAAAAGAGCGTCTGGCAAGCGAAAGGCTTTCAAAAGAGAGATAGGTAAAATTCAGGGAAAACATGTTGCTGTTCGAGATGGTTCTGGCAAACAAGATTAAGGAGAATCCCAAGAGACACTACAAGTATTTTAAAGGCAATAAATTAACTAGGTTGCTAAAAGATCAATATGTCAGGAATCAACTGTGTGTGCAAGATGGGAAAGGTCTTTAATGAGCATTTACCATCAAGACACAGAGGCTAGGGAATTCTGGGAAGTAAATAGTGATGCCTTGAAGAGATCAATTTTATCAGAGGATGTTATAGAAGCTGAGGAAAAAACTGCAGGAGCCCCATTCAAGATATTTGCATTACAGATTGAGCACGGGTGACATTTGGTGGACTGTAATGTTGTGCCTTCATTTAATAAAGGCTGTCTGGATAAAAGGGAACTGCATGCCAGAGAACTTAAAGCTAATCATGGATAAGCTACTGGAAGGGATTCTGAGAGACAGGATCTAATTACATTTGGAAAAGGCAAGGATTAATTTTGAAGAATTGTCCAAGATGATTGATGAGGGCAGGGCAGTTGGCATTGTCGACATGGACTTTAGCAAGGTCTTTGACAAGGTCCCGCATGGGAGGATGGTCCAGAAGGTCAGATCACAAGTTATCCAGGACGAGCTGGCTGACTGGATACAGAATTAGCTTGATTGCAGGAGAGGGAGGGTTGTTACTCAAATTGGAAGTCTATGACCAGTGGTATGCCACAAGGATTGGTGCTAGGTCTATTGTAAAACAATGTCATGATCCAAGCATTTTATCAAGAGGATTTTTGACAGGAGTTGGTTCCCCCTATTCCTTCCATTCAATCATGCATGTTTGTGTCCTTTCTGATTTTGGGATTGAAGTCAAGTTAAGAAAATTAATTTGTCTTCCTGTGGGAACTGGGTCCAGGTTTGCTCTTATCCATATCTTCTAGGGTTGGGCAGTATATGGTCATGATTATGTATTAAATCCAGATTACAGTAAGGTGGAGAGTCACGAGTCAATTCCCATCTGACAAGGGAAATTGCTAAGATGTCAGGCAAGCTCATTTTTGATGGCAAGATCCATCCTGTTAGGAGAAGATGTGTTGTATTTGAGCTTCTGGACCATGTAGTGGACTGGAAGGTGCTCGTGCATGTATAGTTTAGTAAACATTTATTGTTACAGTCCAGTTACCAAACCACCTTGACAGACAAGGGGATCCAAGATTACTTATTCTTCCAGTCATGGCATAGGCACAAATCACTCCCATGGAGTGGGAAAGAATCTGCTCCAATCAGAAAAAAATGCATGAGGACCCCCCAAGTCCCTTTGCACTTTCGAATTTTGAATTTTCTCCCCATCCAAATAATAATCTGCCTGTTTATTTCCTCTTCCAAAATGTACAACCGCGCATTTCTCAACATTGTATCTCATCTGCCATTTCTTTGCCCACTCTCATAAACTGTCCAAGTCTCTCTGCAACCTTTCGGTTTCTTCAACACTTCCTACTCCACCACCTATCTTGGTGTTCTGTGCTAACCTCGCCACAAAACCATTCAATCCATAATCTAAATCAACATATATAGTAAAGAGCATCCCCAAAACCGACCCTTGCGCAACACCACTAGTAACCGGCAACCAACCAGAACAGAAATCCCTTTATTCCCACCCTCTGCCTCCTACCTGTCAGCCAATGCTCCACCCAATCTAATATCTCTCCTGTAATTCCATGGGCTCTCATATTATTAAGCAGCCTCTTATGCGACACCTTATCAAAGGCCTTTTGAAAATCCAAATAGACAACATTCACAGCCTCTCCCTTATCCATCCTACCCAAGATTACCTCAAAAAATTCAGGCAGGATCTTCCCTTCATGAAACCATGCTGGCTTGGGGAAAGGCATACAGAGGTGGATGGCAGTCGTGGACACGGGTGCCCAACACACCATCATCCCGGGCAATCCCGCCAGATGGAAGGGAACCGAGATGCAGGTAGAGGGGTTAAGGGGTTCCCTATTACACATGAGGGAGGTCACACTCTGCCTATCCATTGTGAACCAACCTCCCTGATCTGTAAAAGTCCTTATAGGCACTTTGCCTGAGTGCATCCTCGGCATTAATGTTTTAAAGGGACAGTCCCTTGACACTAACAGAGGCAGCTTTACCTTTGGGGTTGCACGGGTCACTTTTGTAGTTGGAGCAGCCAAGTGGGAACCTATCCTTGTCCCCACCGCACCCCCCCCCCCAAGGTCATCTGTAACCGTCAGTACAGAGTGCCAGGGGACTCAGACATTACTGAAGCCCTCCAAGCCCTATTGCAGGAGGGTGTTATTCATATTAGACCTACAGCCTCCCCCTTCAACAGTCCCATCCGCAAAAAGGATGGGTCGTGGCGCATGATGGTGGACTACCGACACCTAAACAAGGCAGCCACTCGACCCCCCTTGCTACCGCAGTGCCCAACATAGTCACCCTTGTAGAAGACATTGTGGGAAGCCCAGATAAGCCCTGGTATGCAGTAATGGACTTGACAAAGCATTCTTCTCCATCCCCTCCATCAAGATTGCCAGGAGCAATTTGCATTTACATGGAACGGAAGACAATATACTTACTGTCGTTTACCCCAGGGCTATGTCCACAGCCCAACAATATGCCATGGTCTAATCTCCTGTGATTTACATCAAATTCAACTTCCCCCGGTTGTGTCAATTGCCCATTATATAGATGATATCCTCCTGCAAGGTCCGTCTGAGACCGTTGTCTCAGAAGCACTTGATATGTTAATCTCCTCCCTCGGGACAGGGCTGGGCAATTAACATTAAAAAGGTTCAGGGCCCCACCCAGAATGTCCTGTTCCTCAGGCAGAATGTCCTGTTCTACGGGATTAAATGGCACTCAGGAAAACGGGATATTCCCAAGACTGCCAAAAATTAAATTTTAAACTTTGCTGTCCCCTCAAATAAAAAGGACACCCAGACATTCGTGGGCCTCCAAGGCTACTGGCGGCAGCATATACCTCACCTTACCATGCTTCTCCGACCACTCTATAGGATCTCCCATAAGAAAGCCACATTCCTATGGGGACCCGAGCAACAAGCTGCTTTTGATACAGCTAAGCAAGCTGTGGAACAAGCACTGCCACTTGCTCCCCGCCAGGCAGGTGTCCCTTTTGAATTGCAGGTTTCGGCTAGTGAGACAGTTGCTGAATGGAGCCTCTGGCAGAAGACCCAAGGGCGCAGAGTCCCACTCGGTTTCTGGACCGTCTCTACCTGAAGCTGCCACACGCTACAGTCCATTCGAGCGCCAGCTGCTCACCTGTTACCTGACGCTTCTCGCCACTGAACACCAAACAGGCACCGACCTTGTCGTCCTTCACCACCACCTGCCCATAATGCGATGGGTCAAGTCCCCCAATTCCACCCACAAAGAGGGTCGTGCCAAGAGGTCCTCCATAGTAAAGTGGAAGTGGTATATCGCAGAACAGGCCGAACCCGGTCCAGAAGGGGTCAGCCGCCTCCACGATTAGGTCATTCCCGCAGTCCCCGGACCCAGCCCCAAACATACTCGAAATCCGACCCTCCACTGTGTCCTGGGGCCAACCATTCGACTCCCTCGAACCTGATCAGAAATTTCATGCCTGGTTCAGACGGATCCATCCGCTGGTAAGGGGGAAAGCAGTATTGGAAGGCGGCGGCACTTCATCCTGCCACAGGCAACGTTTTAACCACAGAAGGAGCGGATGGGTCCAGTCAACTTGCCGAGCTGGCGGCAGTAGCCCTTACCCTGCAGGACACCACCGGCTCAGCCCACATTTATAACGACTCTTGGGCAGTGGCTAACAGTATGGCTGTGTGGATGGCCTGCTGGCATGAGATGGGGTGGGAAATTCATGGACAGCAGCGCTGGCAGTTCATTTGGGACCAGGCTGCCCAAAGAAAAATCTCTGTCCATCACGTGGATGCCCATACCCAGATAAACACTGACGAAGCAATACACAACGACCAGGCTGAAAAGAAATGAAAATCAGGCCATTGCTTTAAGAAGCACTGATTTGTGAATGAGTTGCCTGGTCCAGACAGCAAGGAAAGGCAAAAAGATGCACATATGCCTCCATAGTTCTCCCTACTTACAAAAATATACATTTTACAAGCAGTCAGCTCATTTAAATGCTTTCTGACTCTTGCTTGGCATCTTGATTATCCCCTTGTACTGTATGTTTCTTATTGTCCCATTTGATGCCCCTGAATACATTTTTATCTTATAAAAATCCCTAGTAATATTGGCACTAAGCAAATCTACTAATAATGAAGGATTAAATTAAGATTTATAATATCAAATGCTAATTGATTTCCACTCAGACAGTTTACTTCACGTTAAATACCTCTTCCTCTTCTGATGATTCTTTGTAATGAGACCCATGACCCATTGATTTCTTGCGAACTGAATCCAATGGCTGGTACAAGTCTTGAAACCAAAGTGGCTTTGGCAGTTCCATTCCATCTTCCAATAGGGATGCCTGACAATAAATGCAATAATTTGAATACAGGCAGTCCCCGGGTTAAATACAAGCTCCGTTACCTAGGTCTGTCTTTAACCCGAATTTGTATTTAAGTCGGAACCCGCACATACGGTTCTTATTTAGCGTCAGTTAGTCAAAGGTTTATCTTAGTATATATTATATATAGTATATATTTTACCTTTACATGCATATAAAACACTTCCCAATACACTAAAACATCTTAAACATAATAATACAGTGCATTATAATAATACAGGTTTTAAATCGCACTTTGGGGCCGAGCGGCAGCCATTTCGCTGCTGCTTCTTCTCCCCTCCCTCCCCCGGGCCGCTCGTCCACCCACTGCTTTGCCCAGGCCGTGTGTGGCATAGCCTGACAGCGGATGCGGGTCACTGGACACCTGACGGGGCAGCGAGCCAATGGAAAGCGAACTCCGCTCGAACCGGAAGTAGACTTCATTCTCCTTCTGGCCGGCTTGTTGGTTCGTAATTACAGATTGTTCGGAAATTGAACGTTTTCAACCTGGGGACTGTCTGTAGTTAAATGAAAGCGAATATATTATTGAGTTTTTTTTGAAGGTTCAATGTTCCTTTCATTGTCAAGTCATAATACATTAACAATTTAACAACATACATGATATACTTTAACTTTTGCCTGCCGTACAGCAGACAGAGTCACCATTAGTATTGCCCCGCACCCTTCCCCTTCCCCCTTACTGTACAGAATAAGAGAAAGAAGCAAAAGAGAGACCCTTCAGGGTCACAGTCACAGAGTGCTGCAAAGTTAAAGTTCAAGCACTTCTTTATGGTTAAAATTAGCAAACAGAAGAAAAAAATAATCAACATCTAATGTTACCTGTTGTGGTGCATCTTTTGATTTCTTCCCAATTATTCGCTCTGTAACTTTCTTCAGAGGGCTGTGTGCACAAAACACACAGAACTGTTGACATTTCTATAGAGCTTCTTTTACACAAGACATGGGTTGTAAAAGCCAAAATGGAACATTACATTTCATCACTTAGTGCAAAGGGATTGCTTTTACCTCTTCGATTGTTTTTTTACAAGGAGCATTTCTGATAGGCCTATCAATGACTCCCGAGAGACTGGAAGTAGTGTAAGAACAGTAGGCTTTTATTAGTTATAAAAGAGAGCTACAGTTGACCTGCTGATCTATCCCGGAATGAAGGAGGAGCCGTGGCACAAAGGCCTTTCTTCAAGGGAGGAAAGGGGAGGAGCCACCGGGACAGACAGCAGACATGCCCAGACCTATCCCCAGCCCACAATACATATAACAATGGTATAACAGTCGTTTACCACAGCCCCGCACCACCAGATTCAGGAACAGCTGCCTCCCCTCCACCATCGACTCCTCAACAACAATCTCAATCAGGGACTCATTTAAGGACTCTTTCTTTTGCACTTTATTGATTTTTTTATTCTCTCTGAATTGCACAGTCAGTTTGTTTACATTTTGTATCTGTTTACCATTCTTTATTTGTTTACATGTGTACCTTGTGTACAGTTTTTTTTGCACTACCAATAAGTGGCAATTCTGCCTCACCCGCAGGAAAAAGAATCTCAGGGTTGTATGTGATGACATGTATGTACTCTGACAATAAATCTGAAATCTGAATTCTAATGCTTCTCTGAGCTCCTCACTAAGGAGCAACATGGGTAAAGACTCGACTTCAGCAAGTCTACACTGTACTTCTGCTGCAGAACTCTGTGACCAACATAGATGCACGTGGGCCCAAACTTCTTTGCAAAGGTATATTTCAGGAATCATTGTCACAACAGGTAGGATGCTACTGCATTGGAGATTTAAAGGAGACTGTACTTAGGAAGAGATACATAAGTGTCGTTCTCCTTCGGAGAGAGCAGTACACAATAAGTGTCCAGTGATTTTACCAGGATTGCCGTTATTCTGGGACCAGGGTGCAATTGGCTGTACCCGCATCATCTTGAGGAGTCCACATAAAAATATTGATGTATGGAGCCACTATTGGAAAAAAAAGTTATGAGCTTTTTGCTCAAACCTTTGCGAAGGGTTCCAGCCCAAAATAGTGGTTATATATCTTTATATTTACTATATAAAGTACACTCTTTGACCTGCTGAGTTTCTTCAGCATTGTGTTTTTACTTCAATCATGGTGTCAGCAGACTTTTTTATTTTACTCATAAAATGTCATCCTTGTCCTGGCTCTAGGCTTCTCATTCTGTTGACTCATCATGTTCAGATTCCCTCTGTAACCTCTCTTTAACACGTGGGGTCCCAATATCCAAGCATGTGATAACGTGCAGATTCAAGGACAATTTCTTCCTCACTGTGATCAAACTATTGAACAGACATCTTATTGGTAAAATTATTCTGCCCTTGCACTGCTTTAACTAACTGTTTTCTCTATAACACTATATTCCGCATTTTATTTTAATTTGGTACACTTAACATAATTAATTCAATTCAATAGATCTCCATTATTTTCACCCTGATCACCAAACATCTGGCCAAGTAAGTATGTCTCTAAAAAAGAAAACTTTAGACCCATCAAATATTGCTTAAATTGATATCACTTTGCACCAAAAAAAAAACTGTCTTCAAATGAAGATAAAGGGGAGCGATGTCAAGTTAAGAACTGTCAGTTTTTCACCTGGCTGTTCAAATGCAAAGTACCATCAAATGTTTATTTGAAATAGATATGTCTATTCATAACTGTGCATGGAGCTAGCCATTAATTCGTGTATCCATACAAAATTTTCACAGGCTGCATAATTTCATTTATTTTCCTGGAATTCCAGCAAAATGAGACGTGCAAGGTACCGGCCAGCATCCTGTCAACTTTCTACAGGAGCTCTACCGAGAGCGTCCTGACTGGCTGCATCACAGTGTGGTACGGTTGTTCGAGAGCATTGGATCAGAAGTCAATCCACAGGAGAGCAGCAGAGAGGACCACTGGGGTCTCCCTCCTCCACCGCACGCCCCAATCAACATGATCTACTGGGATTGTTGTCTGAAGAGGGCTCGCAAAATCTTTAAGGACCCCTAGCACTCCGCACTAAGCATCTTCCAGCTACTCCTGTCGGGAAAGAGATACAGAAGTAACAGAGCAGAACCACCAGGCTGAGAAACATCTTCTTCCCACAGACAGTGAGATTGCTGAATGACTTATGAACTGCTCATACAATCCCTCCAAGAATCTACAATTATTGAACAGTATTTATTTATTTTTATATATATATTGAATATGTGTGCTATGTCTTTATATGTGTTTGCATGTTTTTACACCGAGGACCAAAGAATATTGTTTCGTCCAGTTGTACTTTACAATTGTATGATAATAATAAACTTGAACTTGAGCTTGAACTTGAAAATATTTGCTTTTTGACCCAAAGGAACTGCCTGATAGCTGATTGGTTGGCCCCACAACACGTCAGAATGCCTCAGATATCAGTCACTGTTGAAAACGATCTGGATGTCATACACCATCAGGAGGATGTCATGAAGGGGTAATTTCATGACATGTTCATGATAATAAATTCTGATTCTGATTCTGATTCTGACAACAGTCAGAGGTGACATTACAGACAGGTCGGCTATGAAGCTACAAGGGTGAAACTGAGGAACATGTGCTGCCACCTGTAGGTCAATAGTAGGGGACTTTAACTTTCCAAAAACTGACTGGGGAAGTCACAGTGAGAAAGGTTCAGTCAGGGTAGAATTTGCCAAATGTGTTCAGAAAAGTCTCCTCTGGCGAGATGTAATGTGTCCCACACAGGAGAGGGCAACGCTTGATCTTGTCTTAAGAAATTGGAAAGGGCACGTGGATGAAGTGTTTGTGGATGAGTTAAAATTCAGAATTAGGGCAAGGAAACTATGAAGGTATAAGACAGAAACAGGCCCGTTGATTGGAAAAGATTGTTTGAAGGAAGTGGAACATTAGAAGAATGGGATCTTTTGAAATGTGTGTTGACAAGAGTCCAGGACATGCACATTCCTGTTAGAGTAAAGGGTCAGACATGGTAGCACGGGGAAGCTTGGATGATGAGGGAAATTCAGCCCCTGGTCAAGAGCAAGAATGAGGCATGGGACAGGTATAAGCAGCAGAGATCAAGGAGATACCTGAGGAGTCTCGGGAACTGAAGACCAAGCTTACAAAGGAAATCAGGAGTGCAAACAATGGTAGGAAATAGCTTTGTCAGATAACATTAAAGATAATCCCAAGAGATTTTATAAGTACGGCACGGTTAGCACAATGCTGTTACAGCACCAGCGATCAGGACCGGGATTCAAATCACGCGCTGTCTGTAAGCAGTTTTTATGTTTTCCCCACGTCTGCGCGGGTTTCCTTCGGGTGCTACAGTTTCCTCCCACTGTTCAAAACGTACTGGGGTTGTAAGTCAATTGGGTGTAATTGGGCGGCATGGGCTCGTGGGCCAAAAGAGCCTGTTACCGTGCTGTATGTCTAAATTGAAATAAAATCTTAGGTCAGAAGTCAGCCAACCTTACTCTTCTATTCAAAGGGACCTGTAACCTTATGGGGAACAGACTTAAATATCACTTAATTGCATAGTTGTTCATTAAAGTCTCAGAATGGATCCACTCATCAGCTTCATTGAGACATGCTCGACACGTAAGATGGAGTAAGCCTTCAGCGTCTCAACCTGAGACCCCACTTTTCCACAAGAGCAGCCTGACATTGAATCATTAACCCGACAAGACCACAGACCATAATTAGGAGCATAGTTAGGCCTTTCGACCCATCAAGTCTGCTCTGCAATTCAAATCATGGGTGATGTATTTTTTCTCTCAGCACCATTCTCCTGCCTTCTCCCCATAACCTTTGACACCTTTTTAACGAAGACCCTCAGGATGGATTTGCCAGAGATCACATATTGATGTGCATTTTCTGGTGAGACTTACATATAATTGGGACACTGGTGAACGAGCAGCACCTTAGCCCAAATAATATTGTTATCCCATGGATGGTAAAAACATTAAAGTTTAAAGGAGGCAGTCAATGTTCACCTGCACCTTAGGAGAACCACTGATATTGATAAATTCACATTTGCTTCTGCTGTTGTTGTCCTAGTATTGCTGTTGAGATCTATGTGAGTAGAACGCATAAAGATGGGAAGATTTATTTGCCTTTTAAATGCAAATATTATGTCAAAGCAGCTGACTTCCATGTTATTCTCTGTGGATGTCTAGAAGAACTTGCTTGCATAAAAGTTCATCCTTCTCTTATATGTCTCTTTGAACAATATTGCATGTGTTGCTCAGGATGCACCTTTAACAGGCCATTCAAAGCCCATGCGGAACCGACAGAAGTCGACTGGGCGGCTGGACCCCGCGGGAGCGCTGAATATAGACACAGATGCACCAAAATTCTTCCATGCTTCAGCCACACAGGTTGTAAGATACACCAGCAATAGTAGTGCAGTAAAACCCCTGGTATCCGGCACCTATGGGGATTGGTAGATGCCAGATAAGTGTATTTTCCAGTTGCTTGAGACTTACTCTTA
>JAVLUD010000098.1:0-11716 GCA_032162045.1 Torpedo suessii
AAATCTATGACTATGATAAGAAATGGAAATAATGATATAAAGAGGAATTAAAACTATTAGGTGATAAAATTCAATTACGGACAGGGTTAAAATAAAAGTAAAACATTTTGGCCAACGTTTCTTTCCATCAACTGTTTGTTTTACATTTACAAGGTTATTTTTATCTACACCTTATGCTCTTCTAACCCTCTTTTTCATTAAAATTTACTTCCTTGATCAAACTTTCATAAACGTAGGTTAATGGGGTGTAATTTGCGCAGCATGGACTTGTAGGGCCGAATTGTGCTGTATGTCTAATTTTATTTTATTTATTTTTTTTATCTGCTCTAATCTCTCTGTACCTTGCAGTTAAATTGGGGTTTAATAATAATGCTGTTGAATGCCTATTTGATTATTTTAGGAGCGTCATATAACCGTGAGACTTTATTGTTGTAATTGTAGTTGTGATCTTCATTGGTGTGAAACCATGAGGTGCAAGGCAGTTTGGTTTACAGATTGTTGTATTGACCTGTCAACAACCATCACATATTTAGCAATGTTAATAATGTTTGATTGTATTTTTTATAGCATTTAAAGTCATGAATGTTCTGTAAGCTTGAGGGACAGAACTTCTCCCTCTTGGCATGTTGCAGTTCTTAGAATTCAATATTAAAGTGAATTGTTTCAAATAACCAGCTTTTACTGTTGGTGTTAAGCTCGTCATTTTAGATGTAAGGCTATCAACGAACATTAAATCCATTTTTCTCTCTCCATGGAGACGTTTTGACTCTTTTATTTCAGATATCCAGCAGTTGCTTTAATGCGAATCTTAGTGCCAGCATTGCTTGTCTCCTCTTCTGATTCTTCTTCCTCTATTTACACCTCCCTCAGGCAGGCAGCCGTGGTTAGCAAGCCTTCACCACCCTCTCTTAAATGGCAACAACATTTGTATCATCAGGATTCCCTTGGTATCCATCCCATCACCAATATTGCCTTTATTCTCTCCATTTAAGCACCCCCCCACCCCACAACACACGTACTTGTTTATCACTTTTCTAGGACAGACGTAAGATGATTGCCTAGTGATTTCAACTTCATTTTGTCGCTCTCCAGATCCTGCCAGACCCGTGAGAATTTCCAATATTTTCCGTTTTCTATTTCATTTCACAAATACTTTTGATGGATTAGCTCCTATCAATACAGGCTGTTGGTGTTTACCTGATATCCCAGTTGTACCTTTCTTGTGACTTACTTTTGTCCTCTTAGAACTGAACAGAACACTCCAAACTTGACAACTAAAACCTTGGACTAAAATACTTCTGAAGTGACCTTTTAAAAAAAAAAAATCTTATCATTTTTAACAACATTTTTACAATTTGAAATCTTACATTTTTAAAATCACCCAATCTGCCTTTGGAAATGCATTCATTTCAAACACCTTTGCCTTCTTTTTCCCCAAAATGATCCTCCTCACATTTGCCCAGGTTGGAATACATGTGCCACGATGATGGCCACTCCCTCAACTTGTCCTCCAGCATTCTTCATGGTTCTTTGTCATGCTGAAAATCATTAGCTCCTTATGCCCACATCCAAATTGTTCATGCAAAGGAGGCAT
Source organism: Torpedo suessii (assembly GCA_032162045.1). NCBI lineage: Eukaryota > Metazoa > Chordata > Chondrichthyes > Torpediniformes > Torpedinidae > Torpedo > Torpedo suessii. The sequence continues at coordinate 1,595 of JAVLUD010000098.1, forward strand.
TAAGGAGCAATGACATCTGTACATTGACATCTGCTTTATTCTGTTTTAAGCTTTCTGTTCTTATATACTCCATTCATCTTTGCTCCCTTTTTATCTTTCAGTTTTGCATCTCTTATTGGAACTTTATCAAATACTTTTTGAAAGTTCAAACATACCATATCTATTGCATTCCCTTTGTTCATTCACTTGGTAATTTCCTTGGAGAATTTGATTATAAAAGTCAAGCTTGACCTACCCCTTGCAAATCTGTGTTCACAATGCCTCTGGCTGATTGAAGCACAAATCTGAATTTCCAATTACGTTTACAATCATTAAGCATATCCTTAAACACTTTCTGTACATAATTATATTCTTATATTAAAATTGTTAAATAAAAACCAGATGCTGTTGAGGGGGGTGGGGTGGATGAAAAATACTGGTGGCATGAAGCATGTGTTTTTTTTGGAACCTATCGTTATCTGATGCAGCAGGTCAATAATAACGTTATTTCCACAGTTAGACTCCCCAAATGTATGCTTTGGAAAGAAATTCAGAAATCAACACATTCAGAAACAGTGAAGAAAATTGGAAATAAACATTTCATAGTACAGATTAAATTTATTGAAGGGAGAAATTGGCCAACCGCAAAAACAGGTATAGGATTGGGAAATATGATTAAATTGTTCCCACGCAAAACACTGCAGGCAGCACATTAAATTAATCCAGTGTGCTGCTTTACATGACTCCTCGTGTAACTCTGCACTGTTCGCAGGTTGTCTGGAGTCCGAAATCACAAGTGCTTCATAACGGTCAAAGGCTGGAGGCATCTTTGAAAAAAGATAAAAGCAAAATGTTGTAGCAGCTGGACACCAGAAATAAAACCAGATAATTTTGGAAATGCTCATCAGTTGAATAGATTTTTTTGTTGTCACATACAGTGAAAAACGTTATCTGTGTGCCATCTAAGCAAGTCAACCCATACTTAATTACAACAGATAGTGAAAATTAAAACAAAACTGCAGAACATAGTGTAACAAAGGTTCAGTTAAAAGTTTCAAGGGCAGCAACATTTTACTAATGAAAAGTCCATTCAATTGTCTGATAATAGCACCATCCACAGAGAAGGAAACAAATTTAGAGTTTCTTAAATATCAGAGATGCAGAGTTTCTAGGATGTGGAGAAAGATGTGAAAGAAGGAGGGAAGAAAAGGGAAAAACAAAGTTCTCATCCTCTCTCGCATATTCACTGATAGCCCCACCCACCTCTGCACAGTCCCATGGCACCACAGATAATGCAACACTTGTCCTACCCCTTCTTGTCATCCAGGAACACAATATTCTTTCCAGGTTCGGCAGGGATTTATTCTATCAGTTTCAAGTTAGAGTTTCAAGCTTAAGCTTGTTTATTTGTCACAAAATACAACTACATTGAGAAAGGATCCTCTGCAAACAGAACGACAGGTTATCACTAACATTCATACAGCCATGTAAAGAGCACAATTTAAATACTATAGGATTACAGTGAAAAAGAAGATCAATAAGCACCAAGCAATAACATTGTTATTGGGTTTATTCGGGAACCCAATGGCCATGGGGATGAAACTATCTTTAAGCCTGTTGATGTGTGCTTTCACATTCTTGAGCCTTCTCCCCAATGGGAGGAGGGAGAAGAGAGTGTGACAAGGAGGTGATGGGTTTTTCAGTATGTTGGCTGCCTTTCCTAGACAGTGATGTAGATGGAGTCCATGGAGGGGAGGGAAGTTTGCATAAGGCTCACCACCTTCACCAGCTTCTGCCGATCTTGAGCAGAGCAGCTCTCATACCATATTGTGATACATATAATGAATTTGCTTTTGATGGTGACCCTGTAGAAATTGTTGGGGGGGTGGGGGGCATGACAGATTTCTAAGTAAGTGGAGACATTGGTGTGCTTTCATACTGTCATGCCAACGTGCTTGTCACAGGTCAAGTCATTGGGGATATTTATTCCTAAGAACTTGAAACTATCTGCTCTTTTGACTTCAGTGCCATTAATGTGAACTGGGGTGTGGACTCTGCCCCTTTCCTGAAGTCAATGATTATCCCCTTCATTTTACTGATGTTGAGAGAGAGGTTGGTACCTTGGTGCCAATCCACAAGATTTTCATTCTCTTTCCTGTATTCTAATTCATCATTATTGATACCTTAACTTCTCTGGTGTCATCAGCAAATTTGAAGATGGAGTTGAAACAGTATTTAGCTGTACAGTTGTAGGTGTAGAGGGACTGAGTTCACATCCTTGAGGAGCACTGGTGATGAGTGTGATTGTGGAGGAGGTGTTGTTACCCATTGTTGTGTGGGAAGGAAAACATTTGGTGGGTTCAAAGAGCAACGAGTCTGGACACACACTGAACACAGGAAGAATCTTTATTAAAACACACGTAGTGATTGCAACAGGGATAACACACACTAGTACTCTCAATCACAAAACACAGTATAATCAGTCACATCGGACTTAACACTACTGATACGAGCAACTGCTTACATTAATACAAGCATAGTACAATCCAGTCACATTGGATACGATTACCGATACTAGCAAGTGTTTACACAGACTTATATGACAACCAAGGGCTACAATATGCTACCTGCCATTCCTTGTCTAACGTGGGCATGGCTCAGATGCTATCTACAACTACAGTAAGCTGGAGAGTCTGGCCCAGGTAATCGCTAGGTGATTAAAGGGGCCAATGGTCAGGTTTACACTAATGGTTGGGCGGAGTCCAACCTTGATTGTCAGGTGATGCGACTTCCAACTAGGTACTTGCCGGTAGTGTCACAGGACAGACAAGATTCTCCACACTTCACCCGCCATTTATTTATTCCATATATTTTCAATTTATATATTTACAATCCTTGTGTTGTGAAGTATTAGAAATGAGGCAGCAATTTTACTCACTATATGTAAATCACAACGTATAATTCTCTTTTTGGTTTCTTTCACTGTATTAATTTAACCTCTCTGCATTAAATACTGCATCTGTGCCAACCAAGAGTGCTTATCAATTGAGAATGATGTGTCTTGCTGACACATTCACACTTAAAAACACAGAAATGCTGGAGGAACTCAGCCGGTCTCGCAGTGACCATAGGAGGTAAAGATATATTACCGATATTTCAGGAATATCTGCAGACTTTTATGTTTCACTACATTCACGCTTAATTAAGGTTAAAAACAAGAATTCCTCCCAAGGCCTGGTCTTGATGTCAAGCTCTGCTCTTCTCATATGCACCATCTAGTGGTGGATTGCAGAAGCTCAAACTTTACTAATCTTTTTGACTGAGAAATTTAACAAGGGGCAGTATTGGTTTGAATACTCATTGTACATCTGACCTGGTACATAAAAGGCATTGTACATAATCGGTAATTAATTCAATTTCAGTTAATTTACACCGTTGTCAACGTTTTAATCACTTCTAATATGCAAAACAAAATTAACAGAAATATACTTCCCACACTTAAAACTGAGGACAAAATAAAATAAGATATTTTAGTTGTGTGATATGGACAAAAATGTATTCACGATAATAACTGACCAAATTAAAGGACAGGCAAACCTGTCTTTATGATGGTTGGCTGTGATTATGAACAGCAATATGGCTGATTGTACACAGCATAATACAAGGACAAGCAGAATTGCATTGTTCTTGAGACTTTGTTACAGAAAGAACGTCTTTACTCTGAAAGACAAGCAAACCACTAACAAGGATGCAAATGGAACTCGTGAAGAGCTAGGCTACCAGAGTGCCTCAGCATCATTTAATATTGTTTGGCTTACCAAGACAGGAGGCAGGCAGTCTTAGAATAATCATAATTATAATAATAATCACAACACTACAATTATTACATGCTTCTGTCAGCACATTGCAGCAACAACCAATATTGTTCACGTGCACATGCACCAACATACACAATTCCAGTTCACAAAAATAAATTCTCCCAATGGTGGCTCTAAAATGACATCTCATTTCATCAATATCAAACTGGAACTGCTTTTTTTTGTTTCCATGGTTATATTTGCATTACATTTGATTTCATTTCATTACATTTTCATTTCATTACATTTCATTACATTTTTGTTTCCATGGTTATATTTGCATTACATTTGATTTCTGCAGATGGATCAGTTGGGCCAAGCTGGCATTCTTATATCCTGGTAAATATTTAGCAGAAAGGTAAAATATGAAACTCCTTTGAAACCGGAGCTTAGGTTGACCTTCTCACGGCTGCTACATGAGTTATTTTACCTGCTCTGTGAAAACCATTTCCTTACCTAGTTTCAGCTCATGCAGGGCTCTGCTCTTCACGCAGGTACAATAATCAAGCTCAAAGCCTCTCGTATCCTCTATCTTTATCCATTAATCTTTGCACAGAGAAGGAATGGCACTGACTCGTGGGTCGCCTATAGTCACAATATTGTAAAAGAATGACATATCTAGTTTTCCAAGGGGCATCTGTGGAGCATTTTCAGTCCCATGCTCATTCAAAGACTGCCCTTTCAATTGTATGTGAAAGTGGTTATACGCAGTTCAATCATGTGTATCTCATCAATAAGCAGGTTTCATAGAGGAGAGCATTGCATTTAAATCCTCAGATGGACAGTTCTTGCAATTACTTCTTACTCAAATTCATAAAGTTAAATGCACTCCAGAGACTTGATCACACATTTGAAGCTAATTTAACCTTCTTCATCAGTCACGTTCTTTCCATTTTATAAGTTTGTTGATGGTTTCATGAGTTTCAATTCCATTCACTGCTCATCACAAAATGAAACAGCTTCCATGCACCAAGACCTGGACAGAATTCATATAATAATGACTTATATGCAGCAAGTAATTTTTTGAACTACTAAAGTGCCAGGCAATGACACCTCCCCTTGACATTCAACAGCATTGTCATCACTAACTCTCCCAGCAGCAACATCCTGGGGGTTATCATGGACCAGAAAATTAGATGGACAAACTACGCTACAAGATCTGGCCAGAGACTGGGTACCTGCAATAAATGTCTCACTTCCTGACACACCAAGTCTTTCCACCATTTACAGGAATTTGATGGACTACGCCACACTTGTCCAGATGTCCAGTTGCAGCAACTGCCAAGAAGCTCAACAACATTCCAAGTCAATGCAACCCACCTGACTGGGACCCTACTCAACATTCATTTCCTTCTCTGCTGGAGCATGATAGGCTACAGTGGGTAACATCTTACCATGGCAGTGCAATTATTTATCCAAACTATTCCACGACCAAATTCCTAAGCTCTATCATCAGGAAGGACAAGGATAGTAAATACATGGGAGCAGCATTACCTGCAGGTTTCCCCTTCAAATTATACATTTTGACAAGGAAATAAAGTGCTGTCACTTCATTTTTGTTTGGTTAAAATCCAAGAACACCATGTGCAAAAGCATTTACCAAAAGGACTGACATGGTTCAAGAAGATGTCTCACTGCAATATTCTCAAGGGCAATTGGGGATAAACAATAAATTCTGGCTTTGTTCAGGATGCTATTTAAAACAAGTGAAGGGGGGGGGGAAGCTTCAGTGTAATATTGATTAAGTGCTACTGAAAATTGAAGGCAAGGTTTATTTAACAGAAGTGGACATAAAAATTCACTTGGCATTATTTCAAAATAAACCAAAAAACCTATCTCAGGTCATGACAAAACATGCAAGACTAATTATATGATCATTATTTTATGCTTGATTGCACACCGAGTTTCCTACATTGCTTCAGTGTCAAGACTTCAAATAATCTTTAACTTGCTATGAAGTAGTTGGGGCATCGTAAGTTATTCAAAGAGAGCAATAGAAATACCTGCTGCTTTTTTAAACATTTGAATGTAGGACAAAATGTTTCAGCATATTGGCATTTGTTGATGCCAGTCCTGCCAGGAAATGCTGGTGAAGAATATTTGCTCTTTTCTTGCCTGCTGTTTATGAAGAAGAACAAGAGAATATTCTCTCTGTTCTGTTCCCATTTTGCAGCACTGGAGGTTTGAGTTAGATAAGGACGTAATTGATTGAGCAGTGATTTTGGACTCATTTTCTCTCACATGTCAAATAAATTATTTTATTTGCAATGTACATTATAGATAATCTTTAAGTACACAAACCTGTAAAATATTTGTGGTAGAAATAGCATGCATTTAGAACACTTTTCCAACTTTTACATTTACTTCCTGGTGAAATATATTTTGTTTATCTTTCATTTGCCATTTGTTAATTAAATCTATATGTTTTGTGTAAACGCTTCCAGAAAAAATACAGAAAACAGACTCAATGATCAGTGTAAATAACTGGAATTCAGATTCAGAACAGATATGAAGGTCATTTAGAAAATATGATCCATTTATAGAAAAGAAAGAAAATCTGTTAGATGGTGCTCATGTTTGCTGCTTGCTTGTTGGGGTTGGCGGTGCGTTAAATCCGCAGCAGCTACCTGGATAGGCTGAGTGGCGTGCAGGGGCTGTCTTGGTCAGTCTTGTTTTGTCTTGTTTGTCGGAGGCATTGTCTTGGCCTTGTCTTGTGATTTATGGGCACTGTTCGGGGATACTTCTTTTCGTTTTATGCTATGTATGTAGTGTGAACGACAATAAATTGATTCTGATTCTGATTCTGATTCTGAAATAGCCGAGATTGGCTTTACCATGTTGTAAATAAAATGTTAACTTTTTTTAAAAAATGTATACATTCCCAAGAAAGGGCGCAGACCCGAAGCATTGATGGCCTTTTACTTCCTATGATGCCGCATGACCTGCTGAGTTTCTCCAGAACCTTTCTGTATTGGACTGTGAATTAGTTCCTGTGTAGAAGGGTGGCAGGAGAATCAGGTCAAATTTAAGTAGGCTACAGGGAAATAAGTGACAAGATGTGGCTCACAGGAATGTTCTGAGAAACTGGCTGGGGTTTGCAGGCCAAGTGGCCTCTTTATGTCAGAAGAAAATATGTGAAATAGGAAGATGACAGAAGAAACAAATGGAACAAATGAAACTACAGGAAAGATGTGGATGCTAAAGAGAGAGTACAGAGGAGAGTTACAAGGATGCTTCCTGCATTGGAGAGCATGCCTTATGAGGATAGGTTGAGTAAACATGGTCTTTTCTCCTTGGAACGATGGAGGAAATGTGGTGACCTGATAGAGGTGCATAAGTTCATGAGAGGCATTGATAATGTGGATGGCCAGAGGTTTTTTTTCTAGGGCTGAAATAGCTAACACGAGGGGCCATAGTTTTAAGGTGCTTGGGAGTAAGTACAGGGGGGATGTAGGAGGCAGTTTTTCCAACAGAGAGTAGTGGGTGCCGGCAATGGTGGCGGAAGAAGGAGCAATATGATTTTATACGAGACTATTATGTACATAGAACTGAGAAAAAATGGAGAGTTATGCAGTCAGGAAATTCTAGGCAGTTGTTAGAGTAGATTATTAGGTCTGCACAACATTGTGGGCCGAAGGACCTGCATTATGCTGTAGATTTCCATGATCTATGTTCTATAAAACATGGGCCTTTGACACACATTTGCAGACGTGGCTGACTCTCTCTACAATGCGCTGTACAAGCACAGGGATTCTACCATATGTACTTGTGTAATCGTCAAAAAAAGGAGGGGGGGGTCGACTTTTGCACGGGTCAAACTTTTGAACTTGTGAAGTATCTGCATCGTTCAAAGCATCAGGAGCTTGTATGGCTGGGACCGGGTGATAAGTCTACGGTTGGGGCGTTGGGAGTTTGGATGGGCAGGTGGGCAGGTGGGCAGGTGGGCAGGGGGAGGATCCGCAGTCAGGACCTCAGATGGGTGGGCGGCCGGGGCATCAGGGGTTCGGATGGCGGTCGGCCAGGGTGAGGATACGTGGTCAGGAAATCGGATGGGCAGATGGCTGTGGCGATGGCAGTTCGGATGGGCGGGCGGCCGGGGCGTCGGGAGCCCTGGTGGATGGGCAGCCGGATGAGGGTCTGCCGTCGGGGCTTCGGGAGCTCGGATGGGTGGGGGTTTTGGGCCAAAAATAGGGGAGTCAACTTTTACACAGGTCATACAAAAATACCCAATTTTTGGGCCAAAAGGGGGGGGGATCGACTCTTACATGGTATCGACGATTACATGAATATATACGGTAATTCCACAAGTGTATAGAAGCATCATTTGATGTAAGTGTTGGATACACAAAAGTGCTGGAGAAACTCAGCAGGTTCCGCAGTGTCCATAGGCAAAGTTATATTAAAAACATGCTTCGGACCTGAGCGCTTCGACAAGGTATGAGCAAAAAGAAGGCAGGTGCCTGAATAAGAAGGTAAGGGGAGACGGGAGGAAGAGGCAAAGGGAGGAGCACAGGCCAACAGGCAAGAGGCCATAGGTAGACATGCAGGAGATAAAAGCTGAGAATTGATCGGGGGTGGGGGTAGCTCTGTGAATGCAGAGTTGGAGGAAAGCAGACAGAGGAATAGGGAAAGAGATATAGAGACATGGGATGGGAAGCTGTAGGAGAGGAGACTTAAAAAGTGTGACGAGGTGGGGGGCTAATGAAAACCGGAGAAGTCGATGTTAATGCCATCTGGTTGGAGGGTGCCCAGACGGAAGATGGTGTGGTTCCTCCATTTTGTGGGTAGTATCAGTTGGGCAGTGTATGAGACCATGGACAGACATGTTGGCATCGGAATGGGGTGCGGAATTGAAATGGGTTGCCACTGCGAGATCCCCGCTATTACAGCAGACAGAGCAAAGGTACTAAATGAAGCGATCTCCTCGTCTGCGTCCAGTCTCTCTGATGTAGAGTAGACCACAACAGGAGCACCAGATACAGTAGATGACCCCCGCAGATTCACAAGTGATGTATTGCTTCTCTTGGAAGGCTGTTTGGGGACTCGAATGATAGTGAGAGAAGAGGTGTGGGCGCAAGTGTTGAATTTCCTGCGGTTACAGGGTTCGTTGTCAAGGTGGGAACAGATGAATGGACGAACCTTGTCCCTGCCCTTCTTCCTTCCTCCCATGACCTTTCTATTTAGGTGCATGTCTGCTATTTGCTCATATCTTGAAAGTCTTAGGCCCGAAACGTTGGTTATACAGTATTTATTTGCCTCCTGTGGATGCTGCGTGACCTGCTGAGTTTCTCCAGCACCTTTTTGTATTAACTACAATCACAGAATCTGCAGGCTTTCTGTTTCACTTTGATTAAAGTGCTTACTTTTTGTTTTGTTCAAAGCGACATTAAATCTTCAGCTGGTCTGATCAAAAGCTCAGTGATGCCCTCTCCATGATGATTGAATTAAGGAATTATGATGCCCTCAAAACTCACTCACTTTTCTTTGAAATCATTTTAAAAGTATTTGCAGCAAAATTTCCTGAAGTTTAAAGCATTCTCAAAGATGCCCACCTCATTGAATGCTGAGGTAATGAGCTACAGTTCAAATAGAGGGAGAGAAACATATTTTATATATTTGAAATAAATATTTTTAAAATAATTTGAATGTTCGCTAAGCCCTGCGTTATCCCTCATCAGTAAATAATTTCATGAAGTCCACATCAGTGATAAAGGCATCATTGAAAATGAGTGGAGGATACTTGTAATTTGTAAATAATTCTCCAGGTAAACAAAGAATCGGTGGAGAAACTCAGCAGATCAGACAGAATCCATGGGTAGAAATGGCCCATCAATCTCTCGGATCTTTATCAAGATGAAGATAGAACAGTTAAAATAACATATGCAAAGGAAGAAAGTAGCTGGAGAAGGGGCCCAGAGGTGACAGAGTGTAGGACAGAAGGTGTCCATCCCCTCTGGGCCAATTATATCTTTGCCTTCATAAAGGGTTCAGATCCGAAATGTTGACTGACCATTTCGAGCACAGATGCTGTCTGACCAGTTGAGTTCTGCCAGCAGTTCTTTGTCTGCTCAAGGTTCCAACATGTGCAGCTTTTGTGTTTGTCTAATTTGCTGGATAAGTTTTGACACCTAACATGAAGCTTTAAATGGAGATATATTTTTTAAAAAATATTGCTTCAACCACACAGTAAGAGAGATAAATTAGTATTCAGGAGGTACTTACAAAACATCTCTCTCACACACACCCCTCGGGGGGGGGGGGGGGGGGCGGGGGGGGGGGGGGGGGG
>JAVLUD010000099.1:0-11709 GCA_032162045.1 Torpedo suessii
TACCTCGTTGCTTATAGGTGGGGTCATTGCAGGACCCCACCTTTCTCGCAAGAAGGATCTTAATTGGAGAAAACAGTCTCTTTTCCTCTGATTCTAGCACATTGAACAAATCTCTCCTACCTCCTTCATTCTATCCTTCTCAGCCATTATTTCAACTCCCTAATATTTATCTTTGGAAATGCTCTTATCATACCCTGTCACAACTTCAAATCGTTTTCTCCTTTGTGAATCATCTTAAACCCTGTGTCTTTTACCCAACTCCACTTGCATCTTTTTTTTTTAGCAGCCAATTTTTTTCTCAAGCTTTTGGGAAATGCTTTGAGCCATTTTTCTCTACCAATGATCATTAAGTAAATGAAAGTTGTTGTTGTTGCTTTGCAGCATTTAATCTAATAGCAGTCAATTGCTGAACTGCCATAGTCCTGCCAGCTTTGCTTATTTGTGCGCTTGTACTTAATTTATTTCAAATGAATTGCTGAATCAGCCAATTATATTTATCTGCAATTTAAGGAAATCTTAATCTCTTCAAAATTCTGATTCAGGAATGACAGCAACTTTCAAATAAGTTGCCTGCCTTGCAAGATGCCAAAGCACTCAGAGAGGTCCAGTTCTTTTGTAGTATTGATATTATGAATCTGTCCATGCTATGTGACTAAATGAACACATTGAGCAGAAGAGACAAATACTTCTTGTAGCAAAAGACAGAATTTATCAAAACAGAAGCATTTTTTAATAATTTAATGACATCTAGAAATCAGTGACAGAAGTTTAAAAAAAAAATCTACCCAGTATTGGTTTTTTATGTGAAGCACAAGAACGTCCAAATCATTTAAAGCTTACACTGAAAAAACACAGCAATAAATAATGCCCTGAGGTAGCTATTTGAATCTATCCTTTACATTAGTATATCAGTGCTTAAGATTAGTTTCAGTCAATTTTAGTCAATTATGATAGACCCTCCTGTCTTCTGCATAAAGCAGGAAGGAGCAGGAGTTTCCTTAAGGCTCTTTATTCAATTTAAAATTAGATTTTTGGTCCATTTTGTTTTCTTTTCAGCTTTTTTTGTCTTGTTTGTCTGCTTATTTTGTTTTACTTCCAGTTTAGCTTTCTTGGCAATAGTTCTTACTTCTTTATTTATTCCCCTTTATTCCTGTTATGCTTGAAATTTCACTCCCTATTCCATACATAATAGGGCCATATCGAAGGCCCTTCAGCCCACCAAGTCAATAATGATCATCCAGCACCCACTTGCACTGAACATACACTAATCCCTTTTTATTATCCCCAACTCCCATCAATGCCCTCACTCCTGATTTTATCACTTGCCGGCACACTAGAGACAATGTATTGGTAACCAATTAAGTAACAATCTGCATGTCTTTTAAAATGTGGGAGCAAATCAGAGAACCTGGGGGGAACCGTATAGTCGTAGGGAGAATGTGCCAACTCCACACACCCTGCACATGAAATCAGGATTGAAGCCAGGTCCCTGGAGCTGGGAGGTAGCAGCTTGACTAGCTGTACCACTGCGTCACCCAATACAGAGCTAAGAGTTCCTCCGAGGTCAAAATAAAAGGCATCAAAAGGAATGTACAGAATGTAAAGAAGAAGAAAATTAGAAAACAAAATCAGGGAAGGGATTATTTTGAGTAATTGGGAAAGAAAGTCTATGCTGATGAGTAAGATATACAGCAAGTTCTCAAACAAAATGTTAAATAAGAAGGTCAAAGCTAAAATAATGGAAAAATAGTGAAGAATAATAACCACTCAAATGTCAATTATGGGTTACTAGAAAGAACATCAGTTCAGTTAGGATATTAATGTCTAGCAGACAACAGAAGGAAGCAAAAGCAGTCAAACAAAGATTTTTCGTCACTAGCTGCAGAAATCCTGTGGGTGATTTTGTAATTGTGTGATGCCCTGTTAAGTACCTAAGAAATCATTGCCCAGCCTGTGAACATTATCTGGTGATTTCTTGAGAAAATACTGTATGTGGAGGTTTCACATAATGTCGTTTGGATATTCTTTAATCACAGCTAGAAGCCTGAGGAAATGTTAGACCAAGGGGCTGTTCATTGCTCTATGATTCCATGAAACATGACTGTATGGCTCTATAACTGGGATTCAAATTACATGTCACATCAGTACTACACTTATCACATGCTGCCACCACATAGATGCCTTAAGTTTGGTGATATCACTGCATTCAACAGGAACAACTGGCACAATGAACAAAATTGGGAGTCAGTAGGTGAGTTAATCCTTGGAAGTTGGCAAGCAGTTCAGGAAAAGGTAGTGGAGAGGATTTCTCCTTAAGAGATCAGGCATGGGAATGGGAGTCAATTGAGCTCAGGCAAAGGAGGAGAGGAAGTATTACCAGTGTTATAATTTCTCATCAGTTGTATTTCCATGGAGCCATAGAGAGATCTAGTGCAGAAACAGGCCCTATTTCCAACCTAGTTCATGTCAAACATCAAACACACATTTTACGTTTGCGCTTCCCGAAGCCATTTTTTCTAACACATTTTCATCAGTTCCTGCCCACTCTATCCACACCCCCCCACATTATTCTATCACTTATCTATGTACTAGGATTCATTTCCAGAGCCCGATTAAACTACCAATCTGCTCTTTTTTGACATGCAGGAGGAAACTGGAGGGTCAGATCAAGTTCCTCGCACAAAACCCTACTAATTTGGAATGTTAAAGTGCTTTGAAAGCACACTGATGTGGTTCCTCCCTTGAAAGATACAATACATCTTGTGCTACATGTTTCCCAATAGTAACTGGGTAATTTGACTGACCCTACTTAATAAACCTCTCTCCACGGCAGCACTAGATCAACTGCAATGAAGGTAGGGAAAATGTGGGACATTCTTGCAGAACGTAGTGAACCTCTGGAATTCCCTCTCACAGAGAGTTGCAGAGACTTGATCATCAGACATAGTTAAAGTGGCAGTAGATACATTTTGAAAGACCAGGGGATTGAGGGTTATGGGCAACAGGCACACAGGTGGAATCGAGTCCATCATAGATTAGCCGTGATTATTTTAGATGGCTAGGAAAGCTTGAAGGCCTGACAGCAATTCATACATATGGCTGCTCTTCATCGACTACAGCTCGGCCTTCAATACCAGGGTTGATACAGTATATGTCTATTTAATCATTTGTCAAAAAATAATGATTGAAAGAAGATCTCTTAAAGTCCAGAGTAGACATAGGAACAAATACAGCATAACAGAGGAGTGACATTATGTTTGGAAAATGTTTGGGAAATATTATAACAGCTTTTAAGTTATCTATCATTTAATTGTAGAAGAATTATGGGCAGCAAATTAAAATATCGTTGAACCTTCTGCACTCTGGATAATGCTTTCTTCCAAAGGAAGATAGTAAATTTGGGATTTAATGACATTTAATAACTTTGTTGGTTAAAAATGCTCTTCACTGCCATCCAAAATAATCAGCCAGATTGGAACAGCAAACTTTCTTTCAGAGATGTGCCACCATTTGATGCCTCTGCTACAACTGCATTTCAGAATGATAACCACGCCTGCTAAGCATTGTGGCACTGGTTTCAAAGTTATCTTGAACAGCTTGAGAAACCGATAGTGACGGAACTAACCATCCTGGTTCCACTGGGGAAGCAAACCAACTGGTCAATCATTAACAAAGATCTTCATGTATTCATTACCATAATATTTGTTTGCTTCTTAATTTCAATTGCCTGTGGTGTTATATTGGAGAAATGTATTGAACTTCAGCTCTCATTTGATGGACAGCCGGTTACGTTTGTCGTGGTAAGTGTCACAACTTACAATAATCACACAAGTCGAGTGTCAGCACACATCTGAGTACATATCAAACTATCACATGTGTACTGAACCCCATTATTTCAGAGGTATCTAACATCACAATCAATTGGTTATTTATCTGTACTACAGTGACAGTAGGTAATAAACTATGTTACTTATTTGTTCTCATCACTCTTCTCAAGATGAATGTTTGAATCATTGCCTCAGAACTACTTCCTTACCTCAACGCTGTAGAGAATTTAAAGTACCCGGTATTGCACGTTCTCTCTCGTGGGGTTCTTCTGAACCATGCTGAAATCTAAAGTAAATTCTCACAATATCTTGCAGCCTAAAAAATCAGAAAGAGTTTGACCAATTCAAAACACTGAGTGAAAAAAAGGTCAGCCAAACTAATAATAATATTTGGCTGCTGGCCAAGATTCCAATCACTACATTACCCTTCAAAAGATAGAGTCATCCCCAGAGTTGCTTCTCCCAAAATCTGTCACTTCAGTAATTGTTAAAGGATGAGAGTATTAGTGGAAGGCTCAAAAACAAAACTTATTACAGCTGTTGTATTAAGACATGGGAATAATTCCTCAGCTTCTGGAAATGCTGGCAATAATAATAGGTATGAGGGTCTGCTCTACATAATCTCATAAACTTTTGCTGCATTTCACCTTTGATTTGAATTCTTAGATAGGCCCAGGCATAGTAAAGTTAAAGGAAAACATTTTCAATGTCATCTAAATGCATTTCTAAAAGAAGTAATTGATTTCTGAATCATGAGGGAAGAGTGCTCAAGAGACAGTCTGGGATCCAAATTTAATTAAGTCAAACCTTGTTTGCCTCGACTCATTGGGGCTAATGCTCCCGATGCAGAAATTCATATGCCAGAAGCATTAAGCTCTTTGCTGAGATTGCAGTAAATGAAAGTTTACTCCATTGTTTATTAAAGTTGTTAACAACAGAGAGTTTTTCAAGTTTCTTCATAATTTAGGCCAACCTGGCACAGGTTCAGGGGACTGATTTTCCAGCCAAAGTGCTGGTAAGAATGTGGAAGCGGGGCAGTCCAGCAATGGATGATCAATAAACTGAGATGACATGGAAAATGTTCAGACCATTGTTATTCTGGAATAGTTCTGTTACATGCAGTATTTGGGACAATGTTCCTTGATATATTTAATTGTTTTGTGTGTGTGTGTTTTTTATGATTATCAACTATTTTTGATTGAATTTAAAATAAATGGCTCTTATCATGGTATTGTTCCAGTCAGTTTAGTTAATTATGTTCCATGATGATTCTCTCATTCTTCCAAGATCCACAACAATCCCAAAGAAATCGTGTAAAATACGATTTCTGGCAGTGCTGGTCATACAGCTGTACTGTAACTTAACCAGAGACAATTATCTGTATCTTTTGTATTTATTGTCTCTTTTAAATTCAACTTATGTATACTGTGTTAGTCTTTTTTTTTAAATGAAGAACCTGTTCGGCTACAGCAACAAATAATTTCTGTGCATTGCAAAACGTATATGATAAAAATAAACTCATCATTATGAGAAAGATATCATAATCTGGAAAGGGTGCAGAAAAGATTCACAAGAATGTTACAGGTATCTACAGACTTGAATCATAAGGAGAGTTAGAACTTTTCTCTCTGTAGTGTAGGAGACTGAGGTTTACCTTATAGGGATTTATAAAATAATGAGGGACATTGATAAGGTAAATAGTCATAATCCTTTTCCCAGGATAGGGGAATCTAAAACTAGAAGGCATAGATTTAAGGTGAGAGGGGGATGATTTATAAAGGATCTGAGGCTCTCCTTTTTCACACAGAGAGTGGTGGATGTACGGAATGAGCTGCCAGAGGAATTGGTGGAAATGGGTATAATTGTAATATTTAAAAGACATTTAGACACCTAGACCAATAAGAATAAGCAAATGTATGCTGAATGCAAGCAAATGAGGCTCTCTTCAGTGGACAACATGGTCGGCATGGATGAGTTGGGCCCTAAGACCTATTTCTGTGCCCTAATACATTCTAACTCTATAACTTTATTTAAACTATTCCTGAGGGATTTTTAATGAATTTTCTGGCCAAGTTACTGTGGACAGTCCTGAAACCTGGCAGGATTATACAGTGAATCCACCATCTGTATCCTCGGCCAGAAAGTACAGCAATAATTGGATCAATTGCACTGGACAACAATTTTTTTTCAAAAGGTTTGCTTCCTGAAAAGAAAAATTGGGTATTATGATAGACAACTTCAAGCCAAACACAGGATAATTTCAGATTTGCTGTATCACGTAGGAAGTTGGAAAAACATTAAATTAACTTTTATTGAATTTAGCATTAAGTGTATACTCCCCACAAATGTAACAGAATGTATCACAGCTGTTGCGACATTGACGAGACATTTATGCTGCATTGAATCTTCCTGAAGACAATAAATGCCATTGTTACGTATACTCACTATGCTATTGCCTGAAAAACATGTGCATCAACATGCATTCAATCTATAATCAACGTAATGCACAGCATCTGTATATGTGAGCTGCTTTTTTAGCCTGTCTGATCTATCCTGACCAAGCATGCCCAGGTCTGAGACAACATTTGCATAGCACCTGCACTGAGTGTATGCCGAGACATGCTTGGACTGACCAAAACAGCTTGCTTTGTTGTCAATATACTAGTAGACTTAAAATATGACAGGAAATCATAAAATAGGTTATACAGTATCTAAAAGACAGTACATAATATGAATATTTTTAGCGTGATTTTCGTGATCAGCATCCCAAAATCCATAAAATACATACAAAAGTTCCAGGAAGCAAAATCTTTGTTGTCCAGTGTTTTTGCCTAATCATTGTTTGAATTTTGGGTTGATATGCAGAAGAATAATTGCCTCTTGTGGGAAGTGGCAGTCTTTAAAAATTTATTTGCCCAATGGCTAACCACCTTTCTGTGCCATCTTCTTATTCTTCTTCTTCGGCAGCCCCTTGGGGTCAAGGATAATTCATTTCCACTCTGATTTTGTCGATTCAGAGGGGGCTAATCAAGTCTTTGTGGGCATGCAGTGGCCATTGGGATGGGTGGGTGGGTAGTTTGTGAGATTCTCTTCCCTTTCCCCTGCTTACAATGTCAACCTGACTGATAGCATCAATAATTGTCATAAAAACAGAAAATGCTGGAAATGTTCAGCATGCCAGGTGGTCAACATGGAAAGAGAAACCGATTCAATGTTTCTGATCAACTTAAAATAGGTTTTAGACCCAAAACTTTAACTCTATTTCTCTTTCTAAGGATGTTGATGCTCCTCTAGGGTGCTTTGATCCTTTTCTGTTTTTACTTCAGACTTCCAGCATATTCAGCTTTTCAATGATTGTTCATGCGCTACAGAATTCAAACTGGCTCTGCTAATAGATTGACAGCCAGATGTACATCATGAAACAACAGGTAGGTCCATGAGAAAGAATGTGAAGCGATAAAAGGTGGCCCTTCCAATGCAAAAGCAAACTTCCCAAGATATAAAAATCCAATACAGGAAAATAAACTTAAAATGTAAGCATCTCATATGTTAAAAATTGTAGATTCAGCCTGTAAGGAAATGAGTGTCTCACAGATAAAATAAATGAGATTTTCACAGGTAAAAAATTGTCATGTACTTTAAATCTCATCTGTTGCACTCTGAAAGGAAACTACATCATTAAGTCACAGAGAGATGCAGTGCAGAAATGAACTTCTGTGCACCAACTCTGTGCCATCAACCATCCAGTTACATTAATCCTAGACTAATCCCGTTTTATTATTCTCACATTCTAATCAATCCTCCCAGATTCTGCTATATGTCTAGACATAGGATCAATTTACAGTGGTTAACTAACTTACTGGTCCCCATGACTTTGGGATGTGAGTATGTAAGAGGAATGCAGAGCACATAGAGAATTCTCTGCCCAGTAGCATCTTCCTTGTTGCTTTCCCTCATTCTTAAGTTCCAAACACAGCACCATGATGCCACTCATGTCTATGGGGAGCAACAACAGTGCAAGTTCAACAAACGTTTTCCATATAGATTTGTGAACTTTCCAGAGTAATACAACACACCATAACCATTGAGAATTCATGACAGCCAGAAAAGAAGTATGATGAGACTTCTACAGAGCACTGGTGAGGATTCTTTTGTGCTAGTTTGTGCCACATTGTGCTACACAGGATCTGCACCTGGGAAAAAATGCAAGGGGTTCATCCCACAGAAAGCAGATCTGAAATTAATTGCATCCATAATTGAAATACATTATGCTGAGATGCTGCCGGTGTGACTCCTACCAATATATCAGGTGGCATGTTTGCACTCCAAAGTGTGCCTATACCGTCTCAGCCCATATTTGGGACATAGTACGGCATTTCAGTGCCTGAAAGTGTGATATATGTCCAAATCCTAAGGCTACTGTTTTAAGAAGCCCTTCAACCTGATAACTAAAGCATTTCCCTTTCATTCCTTTCACATTTTTTGTTCATTTAATTTGCAGAGCAGGTGCTTTATAACTATCCGAGTTACTGATGTCGCTTTATACAGCAAAAGTAGGAGAATGAAGCACATGGACAGTCGATCCATGAACCAATTTTTCTCTCAATGGGGCCATCTGGTAAGTGAAAAGAGAAATGTTTAGCTGGATGCTTTGTACGTTTGCACAATTACCCTTCCTAAATGCTGGCAGTTAGAGTGCTACTTCTGTCGAAATGCTATGATTATACAAATGCTATATTTTA
Source organism: Torpedo suessii (assembly GCA_032162045.1). Taxonomy (NCBI): domain Eukaryota; kingdom Metazoa; phylum Chordata; class Chondrichthyes; order Torpediniformes; family Torpedinidae; genus Torpedo; species Torpedo suessii. The sequence goes on from JAVLUD010000099.1 coordinate 8,570, forward strand.
ATATTGTTCTTTTTCTAGCTCTTGTAATGAGCCGTGATACATTGCCAGATGCATGCTGCATTCATAAATGCAAATGTTTAATATCGTTGTTGTGAATTGTTTCAAGAAATGTTGTCTCACCATTTATAGTATTATATTTTTAAATTTCCCAGTTACCAAAACAAGAATAATTTCCTATTAACATGAATCGTTGCTGCACAAAATGTTTGTTGCAAACCATTTCCGATTTGTAAATTGCCAAACAAAGTTGGAAAATACAAACGAAGAAAAACAGTGAAGATTATTTTCCAGTAAAAGACAAGAAGTGTAACCAGCTGCTCTGCCATTGAATTTTCTGATTGTTGAAATGACCTGGACACCACACTTCTTTGGGTTAGAAACAATTTATATATATTTGGCATTTGCCTCCCTGGTTTAAATGAGATATTATTGAATACAAGTCCAATCTAGTACATTTTCTGGAGACACATTCTCAGTGAAAACATTGACAAGTAGGCACATTGTTAAGTGATTATTAACCATTGTGCTGCAGCAATGGATCAAATATATATTGAACAGCGACTGCCTTCAATGAACTTGCAGGCCTCCTTTGAGTTTGTGTTCAAACTACAGGACCAAAGAGGCTCTTTTCACCAACAGTCTCTTATTTTGTGACAAGCAAGCATTCAAAAGAGGAACATGAGTGGAATTGAATATTTATTTCAGATGTCCAGCTTGCTTTACTTTTAATTTCAGATTCAATTTGCCTTTCACCTAATTTAGCCCTTAGATTTTCTTCATCTCATTGGTCTATAAAGACAATATAAATGCATTAAGAACAGAAAATAGAAGCAGGAGCTGATCACTCATCCCCTCAATCCTGCTCTGCCATTCTATATGATCATAGGTGATCTGCCCCTGACTTCATCTCCTCTTCTGTGATACATCTCCAAAGCCCTCCCTGATATTTCCTAAACTTATCTTCTCCCTCTTTTAGTACCCAAATCATCTATCTTCACAACCATTCATGTTAGAAGATTTCAGAAATTCACAGCTCTCTGTGAGATGTTCCTACACACCTCAGTTTTAAAAGACATCTCAGCATCTATCCTGTCATGCTCTCTAAGAATCTTATTTGTTTCACCAAGATCACTCCTGGTCAACAAAATTTCTATAGCCACTTGTGAAAGCACAACCCCCTCGTCCCAGGAATTAGTCTTTTGAATTTCTTCTGTACTGCTTCCAATGACTGTATATCCTTTCTTAAATAAGGGGACCAAAACTTTGCACTGTACTACAGGTGTGGCTCAACAGTACCCTGTAAAATAGTAACAATTCCTTCCTTTTTCTAAACTTCAGCCTACTTGCAGGAAAGGCCAATATGTAATTCCAAACCAGTGGATGGGTAAGTGAACCATTGTCAGCATCCTCTCCCAGATCAACAGCTCCAACAACAATTAGTCTCAGTTAACTCCATCAAACGGTCCATTTTGTGTGCATGCCCAATACCAGAAAAGATTCAAGGGTATTCTCAAAGCCTCCTCTAAAATGTGCTGCATCCAGAGAGAAATGTCCTCACTTTATAACCCAAGCCCACCAGTTCCAGTCACATCCTCATGAATCTTTCCTGCATGTTTTCGAGCTTAATTACATCCTTCCCACCGTGAGACAACCAGAACATCACACAATACTCTAGATGTGATCTTATCTATTACTTGTTCATTTCTAACACAGCATCCCATCTCCTGTGCTTAATGCCCTTACCAATGAAGGCAAGCATGCCAAAAGCTTCTTCACCACCTGTGTCACTACTTTCTGGGATTTTGTACCTGTGCTATCTGTTCCATGACACTCTCCACGACTCTAGTATTTACTGTGAAAGTCCTGCCCTGGTTTGACTTCCCAAAATGCATTATATCACACTTACCTGAGTTTAATTATATCTGCCACTCCTTGATCCACATCCCTAGATTATATAGATCTTGTAGTAAACTTAGAAATCCTTCCTCACTGTCAACTATACCACACATTTTGATGTCATCCATAAACATACTGGTCAGGTTAACTTCATGATCATCTAAACCATTAATACAAGATGACAAACAACAGTGGGCAAACACCAATCCCGACAGCACACCACTGGTCACACGATTCTAATCAGGAAAACAACCCTCCATCCTCTGTCTTCTTCCACCAAGCCAGTTTTGAATCCAACTGGCAAGATTACCCTGGATCCCATGTGATATAACCTTCCGGACCACCCTACCATGCAGGACCGTGTCAAACGTCATTACCGAACTGGAATATACGGAAGTCACACTTCATTGCAAGGGACTGCCTGAGAAGGGGAAGAAAAGATGTAATTAGTGCAATCATCAGTGGAGAACATATTTTCATAACTAGTGGAAACAATGAGAAACCTTTTTGCATTCTCCAAAATTGGTCTGCCCAACAGGGCTAACTGAGTGTAATTAGAAGGTCATCGCTGGGAACTTGAAGTGAAGTTACTTTTAATAGATAACCATGCTTTTACTGTTACTGCTACACAACCATCAAGGATGCAGACCGCTCCACTCCACTCGCACAATTCGAAAGTTGGACCACTTGGCTGAAGCTGAAGAGCATAGAAACAGCAGTGAAGACTGTACAGAGATTCTGCGGAGGCAGAAGATCGCTTTGTGACTGGAGTCGGTGAACTGGGGAATATTCAAGGAACTGGTGGTGAATCTAAATGAATATGTTTCAGTGGTCATCAACTTTATCAGGAATTATGTGGATGAGTGTGTTCCTACGAATACTATTTGGGTGTATCCAAATCAGAAGTCATGGATGAACCAAAAGATCCGTAAACTACTTAAGACCTGGTCTGTGTTAATTAGGACTAGAGATTCAAAAACATACAGAAAGTCTGGGTACAATCTCCAGAAGGCCTCCACCAATACAGAGACAATTCCAGACCAAGCTGGAGGCTCAGACAAATGCAGGACTGAGAGCTCTGGCAGGGCTTGCAAACCATCACATCTTATAAGGCCAAACAAGGCAATGTCAACAACTATGACACATGTTGTTTGTCATCCATATCAATAATCTGGATGATAATGTGGTAAATTGGATCAGCAAGTTTGCAGATGACACTAAGATTGGAGGTGTTGTGGACAGCG
>JAVLUD010000100.1:0-11669 GCA_032162045.1 Torpedo suessii
GGGAGAGCGGTACCCGCAGAACCTTTCGTGAAGTATTTATAAAATTATAAATGTTAAAGACTTTGCTTGTTACTTTGTGTTACTTTTTCCTTCCTCTGTGTCACTCTGTGGCGCATCTCGTGTTCATCGTACGCGAAGAGCTTTGAAATATTCATATGGGATTTCGATGGTGTTCTGTAAATACATTTTTATAAAAACTCTCCGTGTAACAATATTTCCCACCAAGACGAAAAGGATTGTGCCTATCGAATGTGTGTTTATCAGAAACACCGAATTGATACAAATATCATGAATTGGTTATTTTTGAGAAGTGAGTGTTTTCACACTTAATTCCACGGGTACAGGTTTAATTTACCAGAACTCACTACAGATTGTTTATTATGCTGGTCCACGGGTCTGAGGGAGGAGGGAAATTATAGATTGAGCCATGTAATTTTGCGGAATCCAGCATGAAGTTGAAGAAAATGTAGAACGCACCAAATCGAGCAGGTAGCAGGCGGTTTGACACTGGCGCTTTAACTTCATCCAGTCTGCTTTAAACGTTTTCAACTGAATATTTGTTATGACACAAGAAATTTATCGGACAATTTTCCATCGAACCGAACCCAGAATATGTTCTCCCACTTCAATGCCTTTAACTTTGCTTCATCCTATGCATTGATCGGGTTTCCCCACCCACCCCTCCCTTAGTGCCCGTGTTGTAAAGAAATTGAACTGTAGGGGACCCGGCGTTTTATTTGAAGAAGGCCACATTACCATTAAGTCGAGTGAATAGTGGAGAGGATTAGCCACATCCCCGTCTTACTTTCATTCCAGAATAGATCTTTATTTCACACACTGCACCGAGAAGCTCTTTGAATCCCCAGCGCTCATGCACAGCTCAATAACCTTTTTTTGTTGTTGTTCTAAAATTTGATCGGCCTCCTGGCCCCCAGAATTACCCATGTCCAAGGCACATCGGCAGCTCATTTTGTTTGTGTTCGAAATTGCACGCACGAGTGTGAAACAGATAAAACGTAAAACGTGTTGGTATCAGTGAAGCAGCAAAAGTGTAAAATGTCTGTCAGCACCCGCAGCATGATCTTCACTGAGGGGCACACAGTGGCGAGGTGACACTTCATCCCCTTCGGGCCTGTAGAGTGGGGTACATTATTGTCGGGGTAAGTGTATACCTGTCCATTAGTCCAGGCGTTCCGGACAAAAATAAACCTTCAGGCTGTTTATAAAAGGTAGCTTGCCTCAACAATCGGATTGAAACACAAAATAACCAGGAATTTTTAAAAATCTAATTAGCCCAGGAAAACTATCCTTAATTCAGCTAACGCAATAATTTCTAAGAGAGAACTATTTGAGTCCTTTTCTGCAGTGCTGTGTTGTATCTGTTTAATACATGACCAAGTATAGATCTCATGGTCAGCACAAGCTGAAAGGCCACGGTATCGCGGTGTTCTTTAAAACCAATGATCTCACGTCAATCTTAATACGGTGTGGTTTTCATTTGACTAAAACGATGTGGAAGTTTGGAAGCATGTGTAAATACTTTCTTATATCTTCGATCCCGTGAAAAAATAACGAAGGTAAAACAATTGACTGCGATGAACGCAAAACTGAAAGTATCTGCACATTTTGACCACAGGGCGAAATGTCCTTTTCTTTGCATATTTTTGTATCTCAAATAGAGAGCGGTCGGGCCTGCGTTTGAAACTGGCTGTGCGTGCATTTAAAGTGGATTAGGAGATGTGCTTGGTAAATACTTGACAAGGCCAGCATGTAACCATCGATGCTTTAACACGCCAGAATAGGTAGTCAGAAAACAGATTAATTCGCCTTAAAACAAAACAACAAAGCATTTTTTTTAATCTAACGATGACAGAAAATAATCAACTTAACACGAAGACACACACAATTTTCCACCAAGTAACAACAGCCATGCACGTTACCCTTAGTCCTTGAGCCAGTGACAGCTGGAATGTTCATTATCATTAAGACATTTGAAGATAATGTTGCTCATTTGTCTCCAGCACATTACACTCGACGCAGCATTTGCCGATTTTCTTGTTTAACTCCACAATGTTACTTCATCAGCATTTTAGTATAACTTAGTTTATAGCTTAGATCCCCTCATTCTTGGTAGGCTATATTCATGTGTGTGTACAGTGTAGAAACACACACACACACACACACACACACACACACACACACACACACACACACACACACACACACACACACACACACACAGAAATCTATCAATTAAAGGGAGAGGCAAAAACATTCTTCCATCAACGTTGGGAGGCATGAGACTGTTCCTTCATTGTTCCGCGCAGCACCGGATTCTGTATGCCTGGTTCTGATCCTCTATCACTGCACAATGTTCAATAAACTCCAAAATAATCCCTTGCGCCTGGACAAAATGTTCATGAAAGAACCTTGAGATCGAATTTTCTTCCCTCTTACTTTTGTAATTTGAAGCAATGCATTAATTTTAATACTCAATGGAAACCTCACTCAATGGAAAAGTGTTATACAGTTAACCAACAAAAATCATAAGCAAGTATGAATGGGTCAATGATTGGATATGCGACTCTCGATTGACAGATTGTATTTCATTCATTCAGCCATGGAAAGGAGAGAACATGAACTGAGACAAATTTCGGCGCCTGAGTTAGATTTTCTTCCAAAAAAACAGTGGAAATAAGCCGGAAGCCACATCCTTCCTTTTCTTGGAGAAAACGAATATGTTTGGGATTCAGACTCGATTAATGGAAGTGAAGAAAATTGGCCTAACCTCTGGTAATTTAACCCATGAATGGTTGGAACGGCATGGATGAAAATTGGATGAATTACTAAACCGAAATTCTACACATAACAACCAGAATTCGTGTACTTTCAAATTGATTATTTTTATAAATGTGTTTAAAGGAGATTCATCTCTCTGTACTAAAATGTGCACATTGCGCGTCCAACAACACACACTACATTCGATTCCAATATAAAGATTCGAAATAAAGTGATTAGATTTTATATTCTAGCATTGAAACAGCTGAGAACCCATCAATCTTAATCTCTCTCTCTCGTAGTATGTTGTTAAATCGAGTTGTGCTTGCATGTGTGTGTCTGAGCGAATAAATATGTGTGTGTGTGTTCAAATCTGCTTGCAAGATAGTTTACATTCTGTATATGTGTACCAGAGGATTTCTACGTTTCTGTCTGGTTTTGTCGATAAATTCGTATTCTGTTCCGGTACGTATACGTATTCAGCCCAATGGATCTGTCCATGTTTGTTGGTTTGTCTGTGCACCACACTCTTTTTGGCGGATGTGCGACATAGTGTATAAGTATTTGCTTTAGAGTGTGAAATAAATTTTTTTTGAAACTTATCTAAACTAACGCATCTGATTACAGGTCATTTTAACTCATTTCTTTCTCCGCAGATGCTGCCTAACCTGCTGGGAAATTTTGTTTCAGTATTTTCTGGTTTTCGTCAAAATGATATACAATCTTTTTGCTTTACCCGGCCTAATCTTGATAGCTGTAGCTGTGTACAGAACTTTATCTCTAACAAGTTTCATTGGATGACTCCTACGTCCCATGTAGTCACTGGTATGAACAATGCCAAATGTTTTAAAATATGTATTTAAAACATTTTGCAGTATTCATAACATTGGATTATCCACCGAAAATTTGCACTACTCACAAATTCACTAAAATAGTTCTAATTTTTGGTACTTTTTAAAAATGGAAATAATTTGCTGTGTGCATGTAGTATTCTATTTATCAACAAAATATATACAATTAATAGGGCGCGAACACGCCTCTCGCGTCTTTGCAGATGTTGCGGAATGGCTTGCATGAGGTGGTTGGTCATTTGATATTGTTGTTGCTTCCTTTTGAATGGTGTGTGCTTTTTAAAATAACAGCGAGAATGGATCGCGTTCCTCATGCAGTAATTTGCATCTTCCAGGCTGACTTCAAACGACAGCAGTGTTAAACTGTTTATGGGACTGCAAACGTTACATCCTTCAATTTTACTGATGTACCAAATGTACCTGTCTCTTATTAGATCATTCGGAGTTGTAAGGAAAAAAACATTCCATCAGTCAGTCAGATAGAGATTCAAATGAGAATCCAACTATAATTAGATTTTATTATCAGTTTCGTTCACTCCAGGCGCAGCCAAACATGATATCAATATGGACCACAGTATCTTTGAATAAATAAATTCCTAATGCATTGTATTGTGCAGAATTTCGAGGCGAAGTTAAATTGTAAATTATGTCCCAATACATTTAACGCACCCCACTCCTGTTAAACAAGTATTTAAACATGGGCTGTATGCTAACACACATTTCCTGATTCGTTCTGCTTACAGTCCTCACCACCCTTCAGGGGCCGACCCGCTTCACTCAAACACTTCTGTACATCATACTTAAACATTCGCACCTCTGCGATTTAATCTTCGCGAGGACCATTTTAACGCACCGCGGGTATAATTCAGACCTCACTGCAGGATAGCAGATGATACAGACTTACGAGTACATGCTAACACATGCATTTGTTCATATGCAGTCTGTCCAAACGCCAAGCCAACTGACAATTACTAGCATTCCTTTTGTCAACACTGTATAATTCCCCATCTAACTGGCCTCTATATAATACTCCTTCGTGTTTCAAGTTCTATTAATTCGCTCCTATTAGGAAGCGATTTGTTCGTTGGTGTTAGCCTTCTTATTTTGGAGCATGTGGCCCGTTACATTAGTAAAAGGTGATAGTTTCCATTTTGCACCAGGCAATGGCATAACCACCACAAGAAATCCTCTCGACTGCAACACTCGTGTACGTTGACAGAAGGTTTCATTTTATTACCACATTCTCATCAGGGGCGTCTCTTGTTTGTCCGCTACTGAACACAACGCATGCTTCTCTCCCGTATTTAAAGCGGAGATACCTTTTCCGGGGGGAATTAAAAGTCTTTAGCGCACTTTTTTTTTACCGAGTTGTCCCGAAGGCCTCAGAAACCCAGATACAATAACTTGGTCGTCTGGCATTTTGTCCGAACGATATCACATTGAAAGTCGGTTCAGTGCCGCGATATTGTCGTTCGGCCTTTCCTTTTCATCTTCACCGAACAAAAACGTTCTGAATATAAGCATTTCCTTTATTTTAGCCCCTCCCCACCATCACCTCGACGTGACAAATCTAACCAGTTGATGTTAAAAACTGTTTAATATACCACCATTAGATTCATTAAACGATAGTTCAGATTAAACAGTATTCATATATGTAAGGAATAATAGCTATTTGTGAACTAACAATTGAACTTTTACTCAATCGTACAGCAGCTCACACAATGCAATACCTCGAAACGCTTTGTGCGTGCGTGCAGCGGCGAATGGGGCCAACCCGAAAGATTTATCCCATTGGTCCCACACTCCCACTCTTTTCTCACAGGTCCGGTAAATTTTCCCGGTCAAGCACAGACCCATTCTCCTCAGGGATTACTCACTCTGCATCAAAGCAGAGAAACATCCTACTCGCCACCTGCTTCTCCGCTCCCATGTTCCTTTTGCCCAACCCCACCATGACCCCATCTCGTGCCACATTCTTACCTGGGTTTCTGTGAGACACAAGCTGCTTGCTAATTGTTTTCGCTCGGCTCCTACCACATAGTGGTTTTTCTCAAAGGCTCTCTCTAGTCTCAGGAGCTGGGACGGGGAGAACGCTGTTCGAATTCGCTTCGGCTTCCTGCTGAAAGGGCCATGAAGAAACAAGCTGTCGGCTCCTCCCTCGCCGCCTAGAAACGAAAAAATAACAGGGGTACGTTTAATAGGAGGAAAACGTTCCCGGTTTGTAACCCAATATTCCAGCAGGATTTGTTTATATGCTTAGAAAATACAATGAAGAATAATGATCGTATATTGTAATTCTACACGCGCTGCTGTCACTGCACGTTAACATATTGGGAACTGTACACTCCCAAAAGTCCCGCTTGAGCCAATATGGATTTTTTTCGTGCCAATGCTCGTGATAGTTTTAATTTATCACTTCAAATTGTTCCATAGTCAAACTTAATGATAAACCTCTTAACAGCAACACATCACCCGCAAGCTGCACAGTTTAAAATGTTTTCTCCAAAAACAAAATACATTTTTGAAGGACAACATTGCTGAATCTTTTACTGCACCGTGTTAAGTGGACATAATCGCGAATTTTCCCGCTAGTACTGCTGTACCACTGCAATATTAACGGTAACACTGCACAGCAAACTGACAAATATGCCTGATGTCAAAATGTAAATATGAACTTGAAACCAATTATGTTTATTCCACATATCCCATCGATCAGAAGTAAACGAAATGAGTCCAAACGATATTATTTTCGCAATAAAGCAATTAACATTCTATAAGAATGAATATTAATTGTGCAGTTATTAGTATCTATGTGATTGCTGTAAACGTAAGAAACTGTTATAAATTAGACATGCACAGTGTAATTAAACACTATTACTCTGCAATTTGCCAACAAAATTCACACTTTAAAAGGAAAAGAAAAAGAACACTGATGTTGGCACAATTCCCATTTAATCAACGACATCACAATCGAAGTCAGTTCAGCAAAAAAAAACAGACTTATTCTGGGGCAAACTTAATTAGACTGGCAATGTTTTGCATAAAAGATATAGTAAAGAGCTGGTTAGGGATCATCTAAATTTTCTCCATGTTTTCAGGTTAAAGTTATTTCGTTTACATTTATGGGGGATGAAATGATTACATTGAAATATGGCTAAAGGTGGGGTAATGCAACCTTTTGTAGGTGTGAGGATGGGTAACGACACTTTATGTTGGTGTGAGGATGGTAACGTCACTTTGTGTTGGTGTGAGGATGGGTAACGTCACTTTGTGTTGGTGTGAGGATGGGTAATGACACTTTATGTTGGTGTGAGGATGGGTAACGTCACTTTATGTTGGTTTGAGGATGGTAAGAGCACTTTGTGTTGGTGTGAGGATGGGTAACTACACTTTATGTTGGTGTGAGGATGGGTAACGACACTTTGTGTTGGTGTGAGGATGGGTAACGTCACTTTATGTTGGTGTGAGGATGTGTAACGACACTTTATGTTTGTGTGAGGGTGGGTAAATCACTTTGTGTTGGTGTGAGGATGGTAACAGCACTTTATGTTGGTGTGAGGATGGGTAACGACACTTTATGTTGGTGTGAGGATGGGTAACGACACTTTGTGTTGGTGTGAGGATGTGTAATGACACTTTATGTTGGTGTGAGGGTGGTTAACGTCACTTTATGTTGGTGTGAGGATGGGTAACGTCACTTTATGTTGGTGTGAGGATGGGTAACGTCAGTTTATGTTGGTTGTGAGGATGGGTAACGTCACTTTATGTTGCTGTGAGGATGGTAACGTCACTTTATGTTGGTGTGAGGATGGGTAACGTCACTTTATGTTGGTGTGAGGATGGGAAACGTCACTTTATGTTGGTGTGAGGGTGGGTAACGTCACTTTATGTTAGTGTGAGGATGGTAACGTCACATTGTGTTAGTGTGAGGATGGGTAACGTCAAATTGTGTTGGTGTGAGGATGGGTAACGTCACTTTATGTTGGTGTGCGGATGGGTAACGTCACTTTATGTTGGTGTGAGGATGGTAACATCACTTTATGTTGGTGTGAGGATGGGTAACGTCAGTTTATGTTGGTGTGAGGAAGGTAACGTCACTTTATGTTGGTGTGAGGATGGGTAACGTCACTTTCTGTTGGTGTGAGGATGGGTAACGACACTTTATTTTGGTGTGAATGGGTAACGTCAATTAATGTTGGTGTGAGGATGGATAACGTCACTTTATCTTGGTGTGAGGATGGGTAACGTCACTTTATGTTGGTGTGAGGATGGGTAACGTCACTTTGTGTTGGTGTGATGATGGGTAACGACAATTTGTGTTGGTGTGAGGATAGGTTACGACACTTTGTGTTGGTGTGAGGATGGGTAACGTCACTTTATGTTGGTGTGAGGATGGGTAACGACACTTTATGTTGGTGTGAATGGGTAACGTCACTTTATGTTGGTGTGAGGATGGTAACAGCACTCTGTGATGGTGTGAGGATTGGTAACGACACTTTGTATTGGTGTGAGGATGGTTAACGACACTTTGTGTTGGTGTGAGGATGGGTAATGACACTTTATGTTGGTGTGAGGATGGCTAACGTCACTTTGTGTTGGTGTGAGGATGGGTAACGTCACTTTATGTTCGTGTGAGGATGGGTAACGTCACTTTTTGTTGGTGTGAGCATGGGTAACGTCACTTTATGTTCGTGTGAGGATGGGTAACGACACTTTATGTTGGTGTGAGGATGGGTAATGACACTTTATGTTGGTGTGAGGATGGGTAACGACACTTTATGTTGGTTTGAGGATGAGTAACGACACTTGATGTTGGTGTAATGATAGGTAACGTCACTTTATGTTGGTGTGAGGATGGATAACGACACTTTCTGTTGGTGTGAGGATGGGTAACGTCACTTTATATTGGTGTGAGGATGGGTAACATCACTTTATGTAGGTGTGAGGATGGTAACGTCAGTTTATGTTGGTGTGAAGATGGTAACGTCACTTTATGTTGGTGTGAGGATGGGTAACGACACTTTATGTTGGTGTGAATGGGTAATGTCACTTTATGTTGGTGTGAGGATGGGTAAAGTCACTTTATGTTGGTGTGAGGATGGGTAACGTCACTTTATGTTGGTGTGAATGGGTAACGTCATTTTATGTTGGTGTGAGGATGGGTAACGACACTTTACGTTGGTGTGAGGATGGTAACGTCACTTTATGTTGGTGTGAGGATGGGTAACGACACTTTATGTTGGTGTGAGGATGGGTAACAACACTTTGTGTTGGTGTGAGGATGGGTAACGTTACTTTATGTTGGTGTGAGGATGGGTAACGACACTTTATGTTGGTGTGAGGATGGGTTACGTCACTTTATGTTGGTGTGAGGATGGGTAACGTCACTTTGTGTTGGTGTGAGGATGGTAATGTCACTTTATGTTGGTGTGAGGATGGGTAACGTCACTTTATGTTGGTGTGAGGATGAGTAACGTCACTTTATGTTGGTGTGAGGATGGGTAACGACACTTTATGTTGGTGTGAGGATGGGTAACGTCACTTTGTGTTGGTGTGAGGAATCGTAACATCACTTTGTGTTGGTGTGAGGATGGGTAACGACAATTTGTGTTGGTGTGAGGATGGGTAACGTCACTTTGTGTTGGTTTGAGGATGGGTAACGTCACTTTATGTTGGTGTGAGGATGGGTAACGACACTTTATGTTGGTGTGAATGGGTAACGTCACTTTATGTTGGTGTGAGGATGGGTAACGTCACTTTATGTTGGTGTGAGGATGGGTAACGTCACTTTATGTTGGTGTGAGGATGGGTAACGACACTTTGTGTTGGTGTGAGGATGGGTAACGACACTTTATGTTGGTATGAGGGTGGGTAATGTCACATATTGTTGGTGTGAGGATGGGTAACGTCACTTTATGTTGGTGTGAGGATGGGTAACGTCACTTTGTGTTGGTGTGAGGATGGGTAACGTCACTTTATGTTGGTGTAAGGATGGGTAACGTCACTTTGTGTTGGTGTGAGGATGGTAACGTCACTTTGTGTTGGTGTGAGGATGGTAACGTCACTTTGTGTTGGTGTGAGGATGTGTAACGTCACTTTATGCTGGTGTGAGGATGGGCAATCTCACTTTGTGTTGGTGTGAGGATGGTTAACGTCACCTTATGTTGGTGTGAGGATGGTAACGTCACTTTGTGTTGGTGTGAGGATGGTAACGTCACTTTATGTTGGTGTGAGGATGGGTAATGACACTTTGTGTTTGTGTGAGGATGGGCAGAGTGAACAATCTTGTTTAGAGATTATTAAATCCTGGTTTATATATTGTAGAAAGTTTTGCTTTCTGTCGAGAATTAAATTAGGATTCTGATTCATTTGTTTTTTATGATTAGAATTTATTCATGGATTAGGATTTTATACCATGTTGATGGTTTATAGATTAGGTTTAGAGTTTGGGCTTGGTTAAGGGTGGAATTAGACATTGTGTTAAGAGTTGGTTGGTGACTTGTATTTCAGGAGTTGGGCTTGGTTTTAGTCCTATAATGTTGGTGTTTAAGATTTGGAGTTCGCCCTGTTTAACGTTAACGGAAGCCGCAGGGTTATCGATACTCATCGGCAAAGACAAAGACTGGGTCTGATGTGGGTTGTCCGGCTCGTCCTTATCTTTGTGTTGAAATTATTTCTGTCAATTAAGAAAGTCGTCGCCCTTTTGCTCCCGCACAACAGGCAAACACTGGGGGTTCAAATTGTGTAATCCCGGATAATTTGACAATTTGCCAGTTTTTACAACCAGCACAAACTATTACTGCTTTTAGAAAAATGTTGAAGGGCGATTTCCACGAACCTCCTGCTGAGGCTTTCTGAAGGAACCTGATACAAAAGCCAAAGCGATTGTGAGGTGGTGAGGATGCGAAACCCTCTCGGGGAAATCGCCCAACCTTTCACGGAGAAAGGCCTGGGCCCGAACCTTCGCAGAAGAAACAAATGCGTGACCTGCTGAGGGTTTCCAGTACTTTTGTGTGTTGCATTTAACGCCTGTATTGGTTTATATATATATATATATATATATATATATATATATATACAATATACAAAACCGTATGGATACCCTGCTTTTCTATTCGACCTATCTGTATAGAACGATTAAAAAAGCGCTGCACTTATCCATGTTCTACTCTGAGTGAAACATGAAAGTCTGCAGACGCTGTGATTGTAGTAAAAACACTGGAGGAACATTTCTTCTCGTAATTCCTCTGTTCCTGCAGCATTTATGTGTGTTTTTATATGTATTACACTGACGGATCTCTCCAGGTCAAAAGCCCTGCATGTTTCCTTGGACTTGTGTTTCGTTGGCATTAAACCAAGGGATCAAAATAATTATTTCACATCAACAGGTTTTTGTATCTATTCGGCAGACCAGTCCCGATAAATTAAGTTGACCAGAAGTATAGCAAACGGGAGCAACAGCATTTCTTGGGAAGAACTATGCTTGGAATTCGTGTACATCTCAGGAATATATTTGTTTCTGAAAATAAACAGGAAATACGCCGATCTTTCATAAATTATATCTACCAGAGACTCCCTTCAGTCGTCGGGAACAGGAAGATAACAATTGGGCCTTAAAAGCTTCTCGGTCCGTTTGCATCTGTTTGACCAGAATGAGCTGCCGTGCAAGAATGTTGTGCGGTAGAAGGCAAGGGAAGAACATTTGAAACAGTTAATGTTATCAACCAGACTCTGGAATCGCAGTAAATAACCGTGTGGAAAAATGCACGCGTTTATTCTGGGGGACGGATGGTTCAGGATAACACCCAAACATGGAAGCGGAAAGGGGTGGGGGTGTGCTCGGCTTCTCATGAAGGTGGGGTGCCAGTGAAGCTCGGTAACTCTGGGAGGTTCTTGTAAAATTACAAAGAGCACAAGTGATCGCACTGGACAGAGGGAAATATAAAGAAACGTTATTGTCACCAAACTTAATGGACTGCCACACATAAATATTAGCACGGAGTTGGGAATTAAACGGCAAGTTGTCATATTAGCACGTAC
>JAVLUD010000101.1:0-11664 GCA_032162045.1 Torpedo suessii
CTTCATGGTTTTGTATGTTTGAAGTAGACTTAAAATATGACAGGAAATCACAAAAATAGGTTATATCTAAAAAAAACGGTACGATAGGAAAATGTTAAGGCGATTTTCATGATCAGCAGCCCAAAATCCATAAAATACATTCAAAAGTATTCAGGAAGCAAAATCTTTGTTGTCCAGTGTAATTATTTCAGCAATTGCAGTGCTGGGATGAAGCAATTTTCAAGCTTAGGTTGCGGTCTAATAAATCTGCCCTTCCCCTGAAGTAACAGCACTTTGCTCAGATGGTAACATTAGGATTCTGGCAACATTTACAGCCATCAACCAAAGTTGAGCTCAGTTCATATTACAAGGATTTGCACATGTCCCTATAAAGACCCAAGAGATATGTAAAACAAGACACAACACGACTGTCATCTTCTACATCACTGTTTCACTTAGATGTCATTTATTGTACAGAAAACATTCTGATTTTAGCAGCTACAGCCTTCAAAAGCAACTTCCTTTTTCATTGAGAGTGTGAACATTTTAACAACATCAATTCAACTAGAGGACATTTATCACAACTTGCACAATATTCAAAGCAACATACACAAAATGGTAAATAAGAAACATTATGTTGCTGCAAATACAGTTTAAATTCAGCTGGGGTACTTTCACATGAAAACATCTTAAGTGACAGCCATGTGGCCAGACAACGAGCTGTTTTATGGAAAATTAATAAACCCCTTTTGCAGTATATAGAAATTCAGAATATTATAGAGAAACTAGTATTGTAACGAGGTTATTGGTTTATGAAACCCAACTGAATTTAAGATATATAAAAAGCATTTGGGCTTTAAAAAGTTGTGGACAAGTTAGTCATACATTGATAAAATGATCCCCAGTAAAGTTGTATAAACTGTTAAGTATGTATCATACTATCATCAAATTTGTGTTCTATATATTTTATAAAAAGCAGAGAATAGCACCAATAGAGCTAGATCCTGCAATGCTAAGTTAACATTTTAAGATGCACAGGATTGGATCTTTATCTGCTGAGCTCATTTGGAATGTTTATGTCCTACTACATAAAAAAATGAGCCAAATTCAAAACAGCGCAAGCAGCTTTTCCCAAAAGAAAATTTGCTTCTCTGTCCTTCATAAGCCAGAACAATGTCTACTTATTGCAGGTTCATCCCAAATGCCCGAGGAACATTTAAATAGTTTGCCTCTTAAAGTGTTCGTCAGTCCACCACTTCCTAACATGGAGAGCTGGGGCTCCACTAAGATGGTTTCTCCATATTGCACCTGTCTCATCAGAGCCATATCTTTGCAACCCAAAACAATTTGGTCGATAGTACTCCAAATCTATTGGAACCCATTTATTTTAATTAGGGGCACATACTTCATATCAAACGGAACATCCAATTTCTCCTTTGAAATGTTAACTAACTACAGTGGCCATATTGACTATGCTCTGAATCAACATTGCCATGATTTTGAAGTCTCTTTAGATGATTTAATGGGACCCCAAACAAGGAAATCCACATTGTGTGACACTTTGGAGTTTGATTCTTCACATTTGTGACTCCATTGTCAATAGAACTTCAGCCATAAAAAAATAGATCAAGGCTAGTGGAAAAGCTATGTCAAATTGTTAATGGAGGATATTTCATTCATGGCAAAGTTGGTTATGGACAGAATTTTAAAGACCGTTTCAAAGACGCAATTTTGAATCAATCACTTCTGCACAGCGAGATGTTAGAACAGGATCAGCCCTTAAGCATTTGCATCCTAAGCAATGTCAAGCAGAACCAGACACATTTGTAAGCACTTGCTCACAACCTCCAAGAAATTAAGAACCCAAAGTGGAAGGAAATGCTTTACAGGCTTATTTAGGTAGAAAAACCATTTGTTGAGGAAAAAGGCAAATTAATTTGTTTCAAAAGAGTGATATTTAGTGCACAAATACTCAATTACTTGGTTACAAGCAAGCAAGATTGGAACAAGAATGGAGTGAATCGAGAACAAAACAGAAGTGTAGCCCAAGCACAGTTGCTGTGAGGTGCCATCAAGTACACACTATACTTAGCAGGTAGCAGAGATAAGGAGGTACAAACGAAGCATTGGACACTTGCACGGAAAACTATCCAGTTATACAAGTAAACAAACAAACACTTTAGTAACAAAACCCCAGCCAAAAAGGGTGGAGAGGAGGTTGCCAATCTGCAGCGTTTAATTTAGAACATTATTTCTTGCTGATCTCCAGTTCTATGACTTGGCAAATTTAATTGGAACATTTTCAACTTGTGGTCTTTTAGAAATTAATTTGAAGTTCAGCAACATCCAGCTAGAATTCCAATCACATTCAAATGATCAAAACTACCAAAACAAATAATTAACGCTGGTATGTTCATTGTGAGAATTTTCTGAACAACACACTTGGTCATATGTAGGAGCCTTTTCCACAGCTCCTACATATTTACCCTTCCAACTCAAGTTAATCTGGTTCTGAAATATAACAAGGTACAGCTGAGGCCAGGCATGAGAAATATCACTAGCCCAGCTCGTGGTGGGGAATGCAACGCTGAAAATAAAATTTAGAAGCCAGAACTGGTTTTCATGTGAAAGTGCCCATCTTAGTCTAGGGACAACCACATTGCACTGTATTCTGGAATGTAAGGAGGGGCAGATGGGACACAGAATCCATGACAGCTGAAGCACTCCTTTTATATACATGCTTAGCATGCAAGAGAAAGCTTTTCCACCATTGCTGGCGAATAGGCAGTTTGATTTGCAAGAAAACTCAAACTAGCACAAAAAACAAACCGCGTGACACAAATGGCTAAATATTTAAACTTTTTTTTTGTTTCATATACACAAAAGGCACTCTGTTATGAGCTTGCACTGTGACTTTCATTGCACTTTGATTCCTTGACGCAATCCATCTACCTGAAGACCAGTAGCAGCTAACTGCTAATGCCTGTGGAAAAAATAAATTGATTCCCACCAAGGGCTTACTCTATAATTCCATGTCCACAGGCCGGATGTGACCTGTCTTGTGCTCTTTTACCCAGAGTTCTCTGTCCTTGGCGGGGTCAACCTTCCGGAGCAGTTGATCCACTGGTTCGATGGTCTAGAGAACGGGAGAAACAATGCAATACTTACATTCAGACTTTTATTACAAAATTAGTGTAATTCTGTTGTCTAAAATCAGGCATCAAAATCTCAAAATATAAGACAGAGATGAGAAGAAATGTTTTGGTTCATGGGGCAAGAGGAAGGTTAATAATCTAAAAAAATTAAATGATCTACAAATGCTTTGACTGATTTTTTATGTTTGTGGTAATATTTCTTTTTCTTTGAATGTCAGAGACATTTAAAGGTCATCCAGTTACCTCATGCTTTCAAGGAAGGCAAGGCATCGCCTTCTGCTGCCTTGAAAGCCTGATGGGGTTTTTTCGGGGGATGGTCCGCTACCTTGGGCTCGTGACATCCTATCACTATGTGGGCCTTGCTGCTGGACTGAAGGGTTTGGAAGGTTAGGAAGGCAGGACCTCCACCTTCTGCCCAGGTGAGCAGGGGACCCAGTCCATCATGGTGTGTTTGTATACGTGTTGATCAATTTGTTCTTCATTAAAGTTGTAATCTTGTTTAGTCCATTACAAATTGTCTCCCTTTATATTAATGCACTCAGCAGTGGTATCCAGTCCTCATTATACTTAATAAAAGTGAAGCCAGCGATCGCCAAATCATTCAGTGTTCCTTTCACATCATAAACAGAATTTTCACCCAAACAAAGAAATAAGTGAGCTGTCCAGTGCTACAGTTGTATTTACACAACAGCAAGGCCCTCGAATTTCTCTTAAACTTGTAATTGAGTTTTATAGGCTATATAGTTCCTTGCTTTATGCTTTTCATCAACTTTGAGTTAGTTTAAGCCATCCAATTACAAAATTTAATAGGCATTCAGATGTTTTACACAGGTTTTCCATGTTGATTGCTATTAAGCTCTGCTTTCTGTACCATATGAGGGTCATTCTTGATGTGCAAGCTCACTATTTGAGTAACATTATAATTTTTTTTCTCTCTAAGAGTGTAACTACTTGTCAGTGTTCCAATGAGAATGAGAGCAGGCTCAATATGTTAAAAACACACCGAAATGCTGGAGAAATTCAGCCAGTCTTTTCAGCGTCCATAGGAGGTGAAGATACATTTCTGACTTTACGGGCCTGAGCCCTTCTTCAAGGAATAGGCAGAATAAGCAGGCTTGTTCTGCTTATTGCTTGAAGAAGGGCTTAGGCCCGAAATGTCGGCAATATATCTTTACTTCCTATGGACGCTGAAAAGACTGGCTGAGTTTCTCCAGCATTTCGGTGTGTTTTTACTACAATCACAGTGTCTGCAGACTTTGGTGTTTCACTGGGCTCAATATGTTACGCAACTTGTGGCTGGCTGCCATTCCCCAAACCTTAAGGGATTTTTTGACTCTGTTAATACGAACGATGTAGAATTTACTTCCTAGGATGTGAGTGTCTAGTTAGTGGCAAATCCAAAAACTGTACAACAGTGGATCACCACACACCATGTCAAGGTTGAAGAGGCAGAACTCAATGAATCAAGAGGAGGATAAAGGCGACCAACAGAAAATAATAAGTATAATGATCCACACATCATCATTTCAATACTAGTACTTTTTTTTTTAAATCGGTTTCATGCATTTGAAAATAAATTCTATAAACTTTGTTTTTTATATGTTTACAGAGGGAAAATAGCACCTGCCCTTAATTCCATCCGCCAGACTAACTCAACATTTCTGCTCCCTGAACACGTGCAGTGGGCTCACATGGCATATCTGGGGTAAAAATACTTTCCTATGTACTCTCTCTGGAAGATACCCAAAATAAACTCTTCCAAACATTGGATTCCATGGTAAATGAAATACTCTCAACTCAGTCCAATCCTGCCTTTGACATACGTCAAAGCAGCTTCAGATACGACAAGGCTAGAACACGAGTGTAAACAAAGAAGTGATGAATAACATAGTCGAGCTCTGGACACTCAATTAACATCAATGATAAAAATAAATATTTTCTCTGAACTCTTGGTAGTGCAATTTCTTCAGGTGGACTTGCGTCTCTAACAGAAATGCCAAATTAAAGTGTACAATTTCAAGAGTACTGGCTTGGGATTTAGTGGTTGCATACCATCAATTACCCATGTATTCAAGTCTCAGAGCCATGGACATGTGAGAGCATTTTCCTCACTATGATCTAATGTGGGAATCCACCGGAAATCCAGCGTGAAGGGTAGCTGCAAAGAGTCACCACCACCCAAGGTGGGGATTTCACAACGCAAAATGGACTTGACACAAGGAGAAGAGCTGGTAACAGTAAAGGTCTTTTCATTTAAATAAATATTTTTTTTAAATTACAGAACAAAAACACATTAATTTTTTAATTGTTTGAAAATGCTTTGCTCATTTATGAAGATTTCAATATCAACCATATGGCTTCCCAGCTGTCAGATCTTTTCACCAGTTTTTTGGGATAGCCCTGTTTGTCTCACACACATAACCCTACTTAGATTGAGAAGGCCTGGTGAACAAACACAGATTTCTCCCAAATGTTGCAAGCTGGCAAATCCGATCTTTTACCGTGTGTCAGATTTAGGTCACCCAAGGTTTGTAAGCAAGAATTTCCAAAGCTTTCCGTGTAAATTGACCAACACCCCAATAGTTAAAAGTCTTATTCACATATACCCACTCCAATAATTTTCCGATCTCTTCTCTTGATGCTTCCTCTGCCAGAAAATGCTTAAGCAAATATAAAAACCAATTGATTTTTGGCCCAATAACAGTTTAAGTTAAAATATTTAAATTCATACTTAATCAGCCTTGCGAGCTTCAGAACCTGTAAAGCAATGTCAGTCAACAAAATTGCCCAGTGAAATGTATTGAAAAATATTAATTCATCCCTTTTAATGTTTTGTACTCTTTCTGTAATTCCCTACAAGGATATTTTGGTTTGAAGCTCTTGCAAAGGAGCAGGACTTAACACAAAGTTTTGCAGAGAGAGTTACTTCATTTTAACCAAGACATAGAAAGCATTTGCTCTGGAGTTTCTGTGAGACAATATTAGAAGCAAATGCTAGAATTTTATTTGCTGCTAATGACTTTATTTCAGAGCCAATAACAGTTAACAATGAACCATAAAGTGCACAGAATGCAAATTGCTGAATGGAATGATGTTAGCTCATTTAAGTTCCTCACAACAACCATCCTTACGTTAGATCTTCCATCACACGGTGATTCTTAGGTGCATGGAGAAGGGAGAAATTAAATTGTGAAAGAACGGTTGTGGGGCGGCACGGTTGGCTTAGCAGTTAGCGCAACGCCTTTACAGCGCCAGCGATCGGGACCAGGGTTCGAATCCGCGCTGTCTGTAAGAAGTTTGTGCGTTCTCCCCGTGTCTGCGTGGGTTTTCTCCGGGGGCTCCGGTTTCCTCCCACTGTTCGAAACGGTGTAGGTTAATTAGGTGTAAATTTGGCGGCACAGACTCATGGGCCGAAATGGCCTGTTACCGTGCTGTATGTCTAAACTTTAAAAAAAAATTAAAACCTTAACATCCCTGACATAAACCTCACAAAAGAGAGAAAGTATTTGTTCTGATTAAAAGTGTCATAAAAAATCCATTCGCTTTTACTATTCAAGTTGGATTTATTAATTTTTCAGGTTGTGGACATTATTGTCAAGCCACGGCTTATTGCCCACCCCTGGTGTAAAAAGAGAAGAACGACAATAAAATATATGTCAAATAGAAAGTTAAGATAAACACTGAGCAAGGGATGAAGCAATTTAACAAACCACCATCTGTTAGACGGAAGTGCACAAGAGACTGCAGATGCTGGAATCTGGAGCAAAAAACTATCAGCTACAGGAACTCAGTGGGTGGAGCAACATCAATGGGGGAAAATAGTGGTCCTTCAATCCTGAAGGGTTCCGACCTGAAACGTCAACCTTTCTCTTTCTCCCACTGATGCTACTCAACTCACTGCGTTCTTCCAGCAGATTGTTTTGTGCATCATCTGTTAGTTGATTGGCTGAGTAGGCAATGAAGACCAACTTGTTGCACATGATGCAATAGTCAGGCCTGGTGGTATATGTTGGGAACATGAGATATATCAAGAATTTATTTTTTTTAATTTACAGCACGGTACAAGCCGATTCCGGCCTTTTAAACCCATGCTGCCCAATTACGCTTAAATTAAACTACAACCCTGTATGTTTTTTAAAGGGTGGGAGGAAACCCACACAGACACGGGGCACCGGATTCGAACCCAGGTTGGTTTACTCCTTCACACCTATTCATTGGAATAGCAACAAAAGGTTCACAACAGATAGCCCACTAATATATCTTTCATAACTTACCATCTTTAGATCAGTCAGGGGGGGGGGGGTAGTGCTGTAGACCCCACCCCCACACACAAGGCAGAGGGGCAGAGAGGTTGCCCAAACACCCTAAGATGGAACCCCAATGAAAGCTGGGAGCTGAAAGTCAGGTCTCCTCTGCTCGCTGAGATTGTCCAGCATGGGTAGAAAGGGAAATGTTACCTTGCACTCACTCCATTCATCAGCCAAGATCACCTAATGACATTTGCTGGACCAACTCTATTTCTTTAGCCAAAGGGTCGTGGATTTGTGGAATTCGTTGCCACATACAGCTGTGGAGGCCCGATCTTTGGGGGATTTTAAGGAGGAGATTGATAGGTATCTGATTGATATGGGGAAAAGGCCAGAAATTGGAATTAGATGTGAGAACAGTTTAGCTCAGGATGGAGTTGCGGAACAGACTCGATGGGCTGAATGGCCTACTTCCGTTCCTTTATCTTGTGATCTATGTCATAAAATGTTGACATTTAGAGTTTACCTATGACAATCCCTCTCATGAAATTTAATCCATACCCTAATGTCAGGAGGTCACACAGAGCAGGTAAAGCACTTAACAATGAACGCTTTTATTCACATCCACTGGCAATACACACATCAATCCCACTGAGAAACAATTGCAATCAAGATGTAGAATGATACAAGACTCTGCTTACACATCTCCTCAATGTAAAACCTCTGCAGATAATGGACAATACAGGTAACAAACGCTAAACACAGCAGCACCCAGAAAAGCAAGACCCCGTTGAATGGACATCAACCTGAGACTAAAAGGAAGTGCAGGGCTGAGAGCCTCACCAGCACTCACATCTTCCTCTGCACATTGAAACGAGACTGGGAACATTACAGTGAGTGGCTGGTCCAACATTAGCCATTTTACGCAATATTCCAGAGTCACTGCAGTACCAAAAGTGGAAGTGACCGGGCAGAATTAACTGGGAGGAAACCATATCCAACAGTAACTTGCCCAGACCACTGATAGCCCTGCAGAACAGTATTGCCAATCATTAAATTTACCTCGTGACACACAGAATATCAGATTTTTTTTTTGACATACCTCAAGCCTATTTTCAGCTCCAACTTTCTTGACTGAAGAATCTAACACCCTGAAGCGAACAGGCCCAAATAGTCGGGCCATCTGCTGTGCTTACGTTTCACAGCTGCAAAGGGAAAATCAAAATACCTCTACTCTTGTTAAACAGCGAAGTACATTGCATCAGGAAACTGACTGGCTGGTAATGGCCAGATATGGATCTATCCTTGTGGGACTAACTCCTGGGACTAAATTAAAGCACTACTGACATCTTCAATATATGTAAAATAAGTTCTCCATTTAGAAAACAGGCAATAGAAATCTCGTGAGCTACTTCTAACAACATGGCATAGGGCTAAAAGAGCCGTTGATGTAAAGGCAATTGAAGTGATAGCAATATTTTTGTTTTGTAACTGGCACTGAACTAAGAGACAATTCAACAACATTCATCATTAACTTAAAAGGTTAATGCTCAAGCTGTTTCCGACATTAGACAATGCCATGCAACTACTCGTAATCAATCGTACACAATTAGCTGTCAAACAAGAACAGATGACATTAGAAAGCTGTTTTTCTACCTCAAGAGCACACTCATTTTCAGCCCTTCAGTATTAAAAAAGGATGTGTTGCTATTGAATATGGTGATGATGCAGTGATTGAATGACAAGAAAGGCAACTCAGAAGCATGGACTAACAAAACAGAGGCCTGGATTCCAATTCCATTTTGACTACCATTGAAATTACATTGAGTAGATTATCTGGGATAAGAGATACACAGTAATGATGACCACAAAACCACTGTCATAAAAATCATCTGATCCACTCATGTCCTTTTGTGTGGGGGTTGGGGGGGGGGGTGGGGGGGAAGTTAGATGTTGTCCTTGACTATTCTGGCCTCTATGTAACTATAGACCTGCAGCAACGTGATTGATTCTCAACTGTCCTCTGGCATGGTCAAGCAAAGTTCTTTCATTGTCTCTATATTAAAACAGAAGAAAATATTTCAAACCAGCAGGCTAGTGTCAACCTGGAGAGAGAATATGGACATCGCAAAGACACTCACAATGCTGTTGTGTTGCAAAGCCCTCGTGTCGACAGGGGCCTGAATTGGAGAGCTGTGCCTCAGACTGGTCTAACAAGTGCCTGATATTATCATATTCACTGAACCACACCTGGCAGATAATGTGCCGGACTCCTCATAATGCCATCCCTGGGTACATTGTGTGCCAGCTTCAGAACACATACACCAGCATTATGGGAGACATGGTTTGGAGTAGTCTTGGGAGTTCTGCAGCACTAACTCCACGCACCATAAAATCAAACATGAACAAGGAATCCTCGTGATTAGCATCGGTGAGTTTCAGATATCAACCACTCTGTGTAAACAAAACTTCTCTAATCTCCTTTAAAATTCCTTCCTCTCAACTTAAACCTATGCCCTCTTGTTGCTGATACCCCCACCATAGGAACCGACTATCCAGCCTATCTATGCCTATCAGATCAGTACTCCACCTCATTCACTGCAGGGAAAACAAGCCCAGGCTTTCCAATCTCTCCCCATAACAAATGTCCTCCAGTCCAGGCAACATCCTGGTAAGTCTTCGCTGCACTCTAATGCAACTACATTTAAGTTCTTGGGAACAAATATTTCCAATGATCTGACCCGGGACAAGCAGGTTGACACAAGGGTCATGAAAGCGTACTGTCGCCTAAGGAGGTCGCCCTTGTCCGTCAATAACTTCTACAGGTACACCATCAAAAGCATACTTGCTGGATGCATCACAGTGAGGTACGAGAGCTGTTCTGCTCAAGAACAGCATCTTCTATGACCAAGCCAGCTTTGAATCTCAGCCTAGCAAGTTACTGTGGATGCCTTGCGACTTAATCTTCTGGATCAGAGTTCCCTGCTGGTGATGCATGGAGTAACACATTTTGGTAGCTGCTCCTAACATTTTCAGCTCCCACGCCTTACTTTTTAAAGTTATGTTTTCCTTAATGTGGAGTTCTTTCTTAGTTTTAGTACTTCTCCTTTCCCAGTTTATTTTACACTTATTCAATATGACCTCTACTCGTGGAGCTAAAGCAGGGAGAAAGGAAGAAGAAGCTTCAACTTCAGAAAACTTTGCCTCTTTGACAAAATACATTGAGTAAAGATGTTAAAGAGTTTAAAAAGGATTTCAAAGCAATGCAAGCCTCTGTTGCTCAAGTTGCTGAAGATATAGGTGAATTACATGATTTCATCAAAGAACATGACTCCAAAATTAAGAATCTGGAAAGAACAATTGAAGCTCATGATTCCCTGCTGGACGTTGTACAAACCGATAATCTGGAATTTAAAAAATCTCGTGACTTATTGAAGAAGGTCGCAGACTTGGAAGAAGAAACAACTTGAGAATCATTAATTTGAAAGAGAGAACTGAATCAGGCCAGCTTTCTGAATTCTTCGCTGGGTTTCTCCACGAGGTTTTTGGACAAGCTCTGTTGCCAACTCCCCCTGAAGTCGACAGAGCGCACCGATAGTTCATCTCCAAACCAACTCCTGGTGTGAAGCCTCGTTCGATCATTCTTTGTTCACATTGGTTCCGGATCAAAGATCAGCTTCTGAGAGAGTCCCGACGCAGAGGGACTTTAAACTATCGGGGCCAGAACCAGGATCGTGTATGTGGTCGTTTTCTTATATTGTCCAGTAAACTATAAAATAAACTTTACGTTTTCATTAACATTTATGGTCCTAATACTGATGACCTGAATTTTTTTTGAACACCTCTTTTCTCTTTTACTGGATTTGAATATGTATTCTTTAATAGTAGGTGGCGACTTAAACTGTTGGCTTGATCCAATACTCGACCGTTCGTCTCATAAAATCGTTAATTTAAATAAGTCAGCTATACTTATAAATTCTTTTATGTTACAATCTGGGGTTATCGATGTATGGAGATTTCTTCATCCTGATGATAAAGAATTCTCTTTATTTCTAATGTCCACCATACATATTCTCGTATTGATTACTTTCTTATGGACCAACAATTAATTTCTTCTGTTAAATTAAAGTTGGAACAGCGTATCTCTGAGCAGGAGATTGCAGCAGCTATTAACTCTTTGCAGTCTGGCAAGGTCCCTGGTCCTGACGGCTTCCCAGCAGAGTTTTATAAATTATTCTCCCATTTATTGATACCCCATTTGGACTCTGTCTTTACTCAATCCT
>JAVLUD010000102.1:0-11647 GCA_032162045.1 Torpedo suessii
CCTGTGTTGATAATCAGTGAGGAGGAGATGTTGTTTCCAATTCGTACTGACTGTGGTCTTCCGATGAGAAAGTCAAGAATCCAGTTGCAGAGGATTTTGGAGACTTTTTTAAACAACAGAACAACGTGAGCTACCCTCCAATCCTCTGGCACCATACCTATGGCTAAGGACATTTTAAATATTTCTGCCAGAGCCCCTGCAATTTCTACACTAGCCTCCCTTAAAGTCTGAGGGAATATCTTGTCAGGCCCTGGGGATTTATACACCCTTATTTACTTTAAGACAGAAACCACTTCCTCCTCTTTAATCTGTATAGGTTCCATGACCTCACCGCTTGTTTTCCTTACTTCCCATGACTGTGCCCATTTCCTGAGTGAAAACTGATTTTAAAAAAAACATTTAAGATCGCCCTATTCTCTTTTGGCTCCATACAAAGCCGACCACTCTGATATTTAAGGGGACCAATTTGTCCCTTACTATCCTTTTGCTCTTAATATACCTCTAGAAACCCTTAGGATTTTCCTTCATATTGTTTGCCAAGGCAACCTCATGTCTTCTTTTAGCCATGGTGATTTCTTTTTGAGGTTTTTCTTTCATTATTTATACTCCTCAGGTACCTCATTTGCTCCATGTTGCCTTTACCTGCTATACATCTCTCTCTTCTTCCGAACGAGATCCCCAATATCCCATGAGTGTGGTCATACTTTTCCCGTTCCTCAGCTTCACCCATATAGCCTCAGTAGACGAGCCCACTGGTATGTCCTGCCTGAGCACAGCTGTGATATTTTCCCTGACGAGCAATGCCACTCCTCCCCTTTTCATCCCCCATTCTAGCGCATCTAAAGCAATGGAACCCCAGAACATGGAGCTGCTATTCCTGCCCGTCCTGCAACCAAGTTTCACTAACAGCCACAATGTCATAATTCCACGTGCCAATCCATGCTCTATGCTCGTCTGCCTTTCCTACAATAATCCTTGCATTGAAATAGAAGCACCTTTGAACATTTCCACCACGTACTACTACCCATTGACTTCTAATGGTGTATGCAATTTTCATATCAACATTTCCCTCCTCCTCTCCTCTATCTGCTCTGGCATTCTGGTTCCCATCCCCCTGGAAATCTAGTTTAAACTTACCGAAGCAGCACTAGCAAACCTTCCTGCAAGGATATTAGTCCCCCTCCAGTTCAGATGCAAACCGTCCCATCAGAACAGGTCCCACCTTCCCTGGAAGAGAGCCCAATGATCCAGAAACCTGAAGCCCTCCCTCCTGCACCATCTTTAGCCACATGTTAAGCTGCATTATCCTCCTATTTCTAACCTCACTTGCATGTGGCACGGGTATCATTACTGACATCACAACCCTGGAGGTCCTGTCCTTCAACATAGCACCTAACTCCCTGAACTCTCCTTGCAGGACCTCCTCACCTTTCCTACCCACATCATTGGTCCCTATATGGACCACAACATCTGTCTGCTCACCCTCCCACCTGAGAATGCCGTGAACTCAATCTGAGATATCTCAGTCCCTGGCACCAGGGAGGCAACATACCATCCGGGATACTCGATTTTTTCCATAGAACCTCTTATCTGTTCCCCTAACTATGGAATCCCCTATCTCTACAGCTCGCCTCTTCTCCTCCTTTCCTTTCTTAGCCACAGGACCAGACTCCATGCCAGAGACCTGATCACTGCAGCTTGTTCCTGGTAAGTTGTCTCCCACAACAGTATCCAAAATGGTATACTTGTTATTGAGGGGAATGCCCACAGGGGTGCCCTGCACTGCCTGCCTTTTCCCTTTCCCGACTGTCACCCATCTACCCTTCTCCTGCCTGCAAGGTGTGATAATGTCCCTGTAACTCCTGTCTATCACCCCCTCTGCCTCCCGAATAATCCATGTTCATCCAACTCCAGCTCCAATTCCTTAACTCGGCTTGTTAGGACCTGCATCTGAATGCACTTCTCGCAGATGAAGTCATCAGGGATACCACTGGCTTCCCTGATGACCCACGTTCTGCATGAGGAGCATTACCCAGCCTTGGCTGCCATTCCAACTGTTTATGACTAGAGGAACAAAACATATGATATCTAAAACCTACCCTTACCTATGCCTTCCTGCTGAATACTTTTTGTTCCTCGGATAGGGTGTCCCTTTCTGACTTCAACTCCTACTATCCCTCGCCTCTTACCTGTCCTCCCTGAAGCTTGTTGAGCCAAAGCCTTACCACTCTGACTCAGTCCACTCTGACAATGACTGCTCTGCTACACTGTCCCTCATTTTTATAGTGATTCTCAGCTTCTTCCTCCAATCAGCTTCAAGCTGTTGCCTCGCCCCCTTTTAAATTCTCACTGCTGCTGCTCCTCAGCTTACCTGACCTCTCTTTCTCCAATCAGCTTCTTCCTCCAATCAACTTCTAGCTGCTGCCTCGCCCCTTTTCAAATTCCAACTGCCACTGCTCCTCAGGTCACCTGACCTCTCTTGCTCCAATCAGCTTCTTCCTCCAATCAGCTTCTGGCTGCTGCATCACCCCTTTTTAAATTCCACCGTCAGATTTCTGAATGGACAATGAACCACGGACACTACCTCACTTTTTCTCTTCTTTTGCACTCATTTTATTTATTTTTTTAAATGTAATTTATAGCAAGTTCTGAACCTGTAATGTTGCCACAAAACAATGAATTTCATGACACAATGTTATGATAATAAATTCTGATTCTTATAATGTGGTACATTGGATCAGAAAGTTTGCAGATGACACTAAAATTGGGGATGTAGTGGACAACAAGGAAGACTTTCAAAGGGATCTGGATCAGCTGGAAATATGGGCTGCAAAAAGGTAGATGGAACTTAATGCAGACAAGTCTGAGGTGTTGTACTTTATGAGAACAAACAAGAGTAGGACCTACACGGCAGACAGTAGGGCACCGTGGAATGCAGTAGAACAGAGGGATTTAAAAATACAGATACATAATTCCATGGAAGTGGCGTCACAGGTAGATAGTGTCGAAAAGAAAGCTTTTGGCACATTGACCTTCAAATATCCAAGTATTGAGTACAGGAGTTGAGATGATATATTGAAGTTGTATAAGACATTGGTGAGGCCAAATTTGGATATTCAGTGCTGTTTTTGGTTACACTCTTCGGGAACGCTATCAATAAGATTGAAAGAGAAAATTTGCAAGGATTGTTGCCGGGACTTGAGGAGCTGAGATATAGGGAATGTTTGAATAGGTTAGGAGCATCGGAGAATAAGGGGAGATTTGATAAAGGTCTACAAAATTTTGAGGGTATAGCTAGAGTAAATGCAAGCAAGCATTTTCCACTGAGATCAGTGAGACAAGAAATAGAGGACATGGGTTTAGGGTGAAAGGTGAAAGGTTTAAGGGGAACATTCAGGTGAACTCCTTCACTCAGAGGGTGGTGTGAGTATGGAACAAACTGCCAGCGGAGGTTGTTAATGCAGGACTGATTTTAACCTTTAAGAAAGATTCGGATAGGTACATGGATGGGAGGGGCATGGAGGACTATGGTCCAGGTGCAGGTCGATGGGAGTAGGCGGAATGATTGTTTAGCATGGACTAGATGGGCTGAAGGGCCTGTTTCTGTGCTGTTGTTTTGTTCTATCTAAATTTAGTGAATTCGTTATTGAGTTCCGCAGGCTGGAATATGTCCACATGGAAGATAAGGTGAAGAGGTGAAAGAATAGGTATTGCCTCCTTTGGTCGCATGGGAACGTGGCATTCAACTGAAAGTAACAGGTGGGAATGGAAAAGCTGATCAGGGAATCATGAAATTGCCAAGGATGATCCGTTGAATTTGGATGTTAGTGTGGCAGAAGGTAAGGACTAGAGGAAGTCTGTCCTTGCGCTGTTCAGTGGGAGAAGACCTGAGAGCACAGATAAGAAAAGGTGCTTAGACATTCTTTTGCAACACACAAACTGCTGGAGGAACTCAACGGGTCAGGCAGCATCCATGAAAGGCAGCAGACATCCAGCGTTTGGCGCCGTCGCCATTCAACACTCTTTTGTTGGAGACAGTCATTGTCTGGTACTTGTGGCGTTAACTGTGGCCTGCCACGTGCCCGAATGTCATCTCAGTCTTACTGCATGTAGATGTGGACTGAACTCATTTGCTGTGGAGCTGTGAACACAATGAAATATCATGCAGTTCATCAATGAACATCCCAACGTTGGAGGGGAGGTCATTGATGAAATAACTGAAGACGGTTGGGTTGTGCCCACTGCCCTGAGGAACTCCTGCAATGATGCTCTGGGACTGGAATGACTGACCTCCAAAAACACCTCCTTTGTGCAAAGTATGACTGCAGCCTCTAGAGCGTTTTCCCCAAGGACCAGGTTTTACAGGACATCTTTCTGCTGCACTCGATCACTGTCTCTATATCAATGGGCAGACACTCTCACCTCATCTATGACCATTGGTCCATGGATTTGGCTTTCTGATATAATCACACAGCATTAGTATGCTCAGTAAACCAGTTCCATGGCCTTTTGCTGTAAGGAGCAGGCTATTTGGCCTCTGCACACTTCTTTCCCTTAAGAGTTTCTGAGGAAAATGTATAATTTTAGGAGGTAACAATATATTTAAGGAATGACAGAAAGTGGACAATTATGCACAGTGAAATGTACATTTGAATATAAATTATGTAAGAATGAGAAAATAGCTGTCTCCCAAATTTATATTATTTTTCTACCTTTTATAGTCAAAAGACATTCCTGTCATAAGTGTTGAACACATCTCATTTTCTAATGTGGTTTTGAGATAGATACACGATAGAATGTTCGATCAACATCACCACCACACCAGGACATTCACACCTAATTAACACTTTTATGTATGTATATTTGGAGGCTAAGCTTCAAATCTTCATTGATCTGTTTACTGAAGCATTCAAGAAAATAGTCTTGCACTTGACATCTGCAAATCACACGTCAGGAGTCTCTTCTCAGCAAAGGTGGATATCAGTGATGGGATTCACAGTAGCTTTCAGAGCACGAGCACAGCCTTTACCATCACGAAAAATGTTTTTGCAAGATCAGGACAAAACTCTCTGCATAAAGCTCATGGTCTACTGAGCAGCAGTGATCCTTAGCTTTCTAAGATATGGCCAACCTTCGGCAGGCATCTCAGCACTGCTGTTTCCATAATTCCTTCAAGCTCACTGGCAGGATCAGTGAACCAATGTCAGTGTCCTCCCCCAGCACCAAGGCCCATTCAGCTCTGATGGGCAGGTCAGGACATTTGCATGCTTGTCACTGATGTAGTCACTCTATTCCAAGCTGTAGTAAAGGAAACAATTCTAAATCCAGCATGTAACATGCACACTGAATTATTGGAACCCTTGACTCATTGCTGTTCAAATGAGAGAACAAGCATTTGAGATGACATTGAGAAACTTGAGACCATTTGTTGGAACCACACAGAAGCTCTGCTGAAAGGGTGGAAGAAGAGCACTGGAGTAATCCTTGCACAACTCAAATTGCTCAAATACAATTACAACAGCATTCCACAAAAATATTGGAACATAAGACCATAAGAAATAGGAGTAGGAGTAGGCCATCCGGCCCATCAAGTCTGCTCCGCCATTCAATGTGATCATGGCTGATCTGATGATAGGCTCATCTCATCTACCTTC
Organism: Torpedo suessii; assembly: GCA_032162045.1. NCBI lineage: Eukaryota > Metazoa > Chordata > Chondrichthyes > Torpediniformes > Torpedinidae > Torpedo > Torpedo suessii. Next base: position 5,655 of record JAVLUD010000102.1, read on the forward strand.
CCTTTTCCTGTATCCCTTAATTCCCTTACTATGTAAAAATCTATCCAACCTCATCTTAAATATATTTACTAAGGTAGCCCCACTGCTTTAATGGGCAGCGAATTCCATAGATTCACCACCCTCTGGGAAAAGCAGTTCCTCCTCATCTCCATCCTAAATCTACTACCCTGGATCTTGAGGCAATGTCCTCTAGTATTCCCCCACCAATGGGAACAACTTACCTACCTCTATATTATCTATGCCTTTCATAATTTTATACATTTCGATAAGATCTTCTCTCATTCTTCTAAATTCCAGCGAGTACAGTCCCAGACAAGTCTTGTTACATCTTGTTTATTTATGCCAGAAAAACAACAAAGACTGTGAAGATTTTTGTTGCAATGAACAGGAAAGACACCAACTAAAGTGAATAGAAACGATAAGCTTTATTTAACTTCGTCTGTAAAATCCTGTCCTGCGTATTTGAGAAAATGTTTACAGTCGTATTTCACTTTCATAAAGCCTTACAGTCAACAGATTATTTTTGAATGATCATAGTTATGTGACATATTAAGTTCCCACAACATGCAGATAGGATAAATGTCAGTATAAGCAAGTTTTACTGGTGGCAGTCAAGGAATCAGGTTTGACTAGGATATCTTTAAATAATGCTTTGACATCATTTATGCCTGCCATTTTTGTTAATGAAGGGAGCCCTAATTTTAAATCAGAAATTAGCACCAACATCACCAGTAATGTAACATCACAAAAAATACCGTACCAATAACACCGCAACGCCATCAATAAATTAAAACCACCACCATTGTAGCACCATCAGCGCTGCAGCATTGAAAGCAAGACACGCCAAAACTGCAACAGACTAACAATCTACCATCTCAAACATTACAGCAGCAACAGCATTGAAGTGCAGCATCACAAACAGTAGAGCATCACGGTCACTGCATCACATTAAACAACGTGTCAATATTAACGGTACAGCGCAGGCACCAATGCAGCAGCAACAACACTGCAACGTCACATAAATGCAGCAGTATCAATGTTGCAACATCGCAAACAGTGCAGGGCCACCAATCATGCTGCCACACCAACAACGCAGCATCGCAAATGCTGAAACACAACGTTCAAAGATCCACCCATACAAGGCAAAAGTGCTGCAGAGAGTTGAGCATTAATACAATAAAAAAATGAATAGCAGTTACTGGACACAAACGCAGAGCTAAGGGAAATACAGTTCAACATATTTTATCATCTATTGGAGAATTCATCTTTGATTATGATCGAATTTTAGACTGACAATGGAAAGCTATGGTTAATCTACAAATCAAACTGAATCATTAATAAAGATCGGTGTCATAGTACTTCCAAATTCCTACTGGGGCTACAGTCCAAGTGAGATGAGGATTTGTTGCCTGCGTAACTCATAACGTTTACTGTGGAATAGTGAAGTTCAGGCAAAGTGAGAACTAACACCTGTGCAATTAGGAAATAATGGCCCTTGGTGCACAAATTCTGCTCCTCTCATTTGTCCATTTGCTATAAACTATGTTCAAATATCTTCCAAGTTCCTTACAAGTATTCTATCATGTATGCCCCAATATCAACCTGAGGCATTCCTGTGATAATGGATGGAACCCACTGGTCTAACAATAATATGTAGGCTGAAGCAAAAGGTCATCTCCCTGTCCAAAGACACCATTAGAGCCCGTCACCATAAAGTTTAGTGTAAAGATCAAATTATTACAACCCTTGAATGTTGGCAACTAATCAAATTGATTGAAATGTTAAGGGGATTTAATGATTAAATGAGATACCGTAGATGGAGGAAAAAAAATCCCTTTTTATGGGAAGTCCTTCTTCCCAATAGTCAGGGAAGACTTGGAACGCTGCCCTCGGTAAGCTGTGGAGTGGGGATCAAATGCAAATGTTCAAAACTGAAATTAATTGGATTTTATGAATCATGGTTTTTAAACTCTGAGTCTAAATGGATTAAAGATGCAGATCAGCTATTGAATGGAAGAATCGGCCTCCTCCTGTTCCTGCTGTGGAACATTCCTGTGTTCACTCATGAGTTTTGGCCTTGTTTCATTCCAAACTTCACATCTCCTCCCATGAAGGAACCATTGCAATGGACACCATCATTCTCCAGTCCCTGTCTCAGCCATTTTGGTAGGTGAAGGAGCTACTTGCTGCTGATTCTGAACCTTTCTTTGCCTGTGGCTTATGCATTTATGGTCCTTTTGAAAGTGATCAGAAGGAGCAAGCTGCCCCTTCTATCCGTTCTATTGAGGCTGGATATATTTATTAAAATTATGGAGAACTCATAAGCAGCAGAAGTGATGGCCGGGTCTAAATCATAGTCTTTCTGATTCAGCGGTCAATTCTAAGGCAGCTGTAATGACCTATGTGGTCAAATTGCCCATCAAGATTCACCACATCGATTCATACCAGAAGACAGCATGCCAAATAAAGTTAAACGAGAAAGTCTGCAGACACAATGGTCGAGGCAATATTCAAACATGCTGGAGAACCTCAGTAGATCACACAGCATCCATAAGAAGTGAAAGGTAACCAGACAGCATTAACATCAACTCCTCAAATTTCCCTTCAACCCCTCCGCCGAGTCTCTCTATTTCTCCAGCTTGCCACCCACTTCCCTTCCCTCTCCATTCAGAGAGCTACCCTCTCCCCTATCCCTACTCAGCATGTTCTCTTCTACCCTCCCACCTGTGTACACCACTGTTTTGACCCCTCTATTTCTACTCCTCTCTTTCGACCCATCTCTTTCTACCCTTGTCTTTCAAACCCTTTCGAGCCCTCTATTTCTACCCCTGTTTCGACTCCTATCTTTCGACTCTCAGTTTCCACCCCTCTGTTTTTACACTTATGTTTCTACCTGTTTCTATCCATTTCTACCCCTCTGTTGCTAACCTTTTGTTTCTACCCATCTGATTTAACCCCTCTGATTCAACCCCTCTGTTTCTACCCCTCTGTTTCTTCCCCTCTGTTTCTACCCATCTGTTTCGACCCCACTGTTTCTACCTCTCTGTTTCGAACTCCCTGTTTCGACCCTTCTGTTTCGAACCCTCTGTTTCTACCATTCCGTTTCTACCCCTCTGTATCTACCACTCTGTCTCTACACCTCTGTTTTGACCCGTCTGTCTCTACCCCACTCTTTATACCCCTGTTTACATCCCTCTATTTCGACCCTTCTGTTTCTACCCCTCTGATTCTACCCCTCTGTTTCTAACCCTCTGTTTCTATAACACCATTTCTACCCCTCTGTATCTTCCCCTCTGTTTCGTTCCCTCTGTTTCGACCCTTATGTTTCAACCTCTCAGTTTCTACCCCTCTGGTTCGACCATCTGTTTCGACCCATCTGTTTCTACCCCTCTGTTACTACCCCTCTATTTCTACCCCTCTGTTATTGCCACTGTTTTTTACCCCTCTGTTTCGATCCATTTGTTTCTACCCCTCTGTTTCTATCCATCTGTTTCGACCTCTCTATTACTACCCCACTGTTTCTACCACTCTGTTTCTACTCTTCTGTTTCTACAATGTTTCTACCACTCTGCTTCTACCCCTCTGTTCCTACACCTCAGTTTGGAACCCTCTTTATCTACCCCTCTGTTTCTACCCCTCGGTTTCTACCCCTGTGTTTCTACCTCTCTGTTTCTGCCACTCTGTTTCTACCCCTCTGTTTCTACACCTCTGTTTCTACCCCTCCATTTCTACTCCTCTGTTTCTACACTTGCTTCTGACCCAATGTTTCAACCCCTATATTTCTACCCCACTGTTTCGACCCCTATGTTTCGACCACTCTGTTTCTATCCCTCAGTTTCTACCCCTCAGCTTCGACACTTCTGCTTCTATCCCTCTGTTTCTACCCCTCTGTTTCTATCCCTCTGTTTCTACCCCTCTGTTTCTACACCTATGTTTCGACCACTCTGTTTCTATCCCTCAGTTTCTACACCTCAGCTTCGACACTTCTGCTTCTACCCCTCTGTTTCTACCCCTCTGTTTCTGCCCCTCTGTTTCTACTAGTCTGCTCTCCAACTCTGTTTCTACCCCTCTGATTCTAGCCATCTGTTTCCACCCATCTGTTTTACCCCTCTGTTTTTACCGCTCTGTTTCTACCCCTGTTTTTATCTCTCTGTTTCTGTCCCTCTGTTTCTATCCCTCTGTTTCTACGCCTCCATTTCTATCCTGATGATTCGACCTTTCTGTTTCTTCCCCTTTGCTTCTACCCCTCTGTTTCTATCCCTCTGCTTCTACCCCTCTGTATCTGTCCCTCTGTTTCTGCCCCTCTGTTTCTACAAGTCTGCTCTCCAACTCTGTTTCTACCCCGCTGATTCTAGCCATCTGTTTCCACCCATCTGTTTTACCCGTCTGTTTTTACCACTCTGTTTCTATCCCTCTGTTTCTTCTGTTCTGTTTCTACCATTCTGTTTCTACTGTTCTGTTTCTACCCCTCTGTTTCTACTGTTCTGTTTCTACCCCTCTGTTTCTACTGTTCTGTTTCTACCCCTCTGTTTTGACCACACAGTAACCAACCCTGTGTTTGTACCCTTCTGTTCCTATTCCTCTGTTTCCACCCCTCTGTTTCTACCCCTCTGCTTCTACCCCTGCGTTTCGACACAACTTTTTTGAACCCTCTGTTTCTCCCCTATATTTCAACCCCTCTGTTTCGGCCCCTCTGTTCCTACCATTCTGTTTTGACACTTCTGTTTCTACCGCTCTGTTTCTATCCATCTTTTTCTACCCCTCTGTTTCGACCCCTCTCTTTCTACCCCTCTTTCTACCCACTGTTTCCACTCCTCTGTTTCTACCCCTCTGGTTGGACCCTTTTCTCCGCCTATGTTTCTACCCCTCTTTTACTATTCCTCTGTTACGACCCCTCTGTTTCCACCTCTCCATTTCGACACCTCTTTGTTGAACCCTTTTTTTCTCCCCTATGTTTCAACCCTTCTGTTTCGACCCCTCTGTTCCTACCATTCTGTTTCGACCCCTCTGTTTCTAACCCTCTCTTTCGACCCCTCTGTTTCGACCCCTCTGTTCTTACCATTCTGATTTGACCCCTCTGCTTCGACCCCTCTGTTTCCATGCCTATTTCTATCCATCTTTTTCTACCACTCTGTTTCGAACCCTCTCTTTCTACCCCTCTATTTCGACCCACTGTTCCTACTCCTATGTTTCTACCCCTCTAGTTGGACCCTATTTCTACCCCTATGTTTCTACCCCTCTGTTTCTACCCCTGAGTTTCTACACCTCTGTTTCGATCCCTCTTTGTCTTTCCCTCTCTATCTACACCTCTGTTTCTACCCCTCTCTTAAAACCCCTCTGTTTCTTCCCCTTTGTTTTTACCCCACTGTTTCGACCCCTCTGTTTCTAACCTTCGGTTTCTAGCCCTGTGTTTCTACCCTCTGTTTATACCCCTCTATTTCTACCCATCTGTTTTAACCCTCTGTTTCTACCATTCTGTTTCCACTCCTCTGTTTCTACACCTGTTTCTACCCCTCTGTTTCTGCCCCTCTTTTTATACTGTTCTGTCTCTACCATTGTGTTTCGACCCCACTGTATCCACCACTCTGTTCCTCCCCCTCTGTTCCTACTCCTCTGCTTCGACCCCTCTGTTTACAACCCTCAGTTTCTACCTAATTCTAACCCTCTGTTTCTACCCCTCTATTTCTACCACTCTGTTTCGACCCCTCTGTTTCTACCCCTCTGTTTCTACCCCGCAGTTTCTAACCCTCTGTTTCTACCAGTATGCTGTACCCCTCTGTTTATACCCCTCTGATACTACCCCTCTATTTCTACCCATCTCTTTCTACCCCTCTGTTTCTACCCTATTTCTAACCCTCTGATTCTACCCCTCTGTTTCGACCACTCTGTTTTTACTCCTCTGTTTCTAACCCTCTGTTTCTACCCCTCTTTTTCTATCCCTCTGTTTCTACCCCTCTGTTTATGCCCCTCTGTTTCTACCTTTGTTTCTGCTC
>JAVLUD010000103.1:0-11640 GCA_032162045.1 Torpedo suessii
TATGAATGTTAATTGCACTATGATGCTGCCGAAAAACACCGAATTTCATGACTTGTTCATGACAATAAATTCTGATTCTGATATTATTCACTAAATTACAATGTCCAACTGATCCTCAACTGGCTCCCAAACTTTTTGTTTCCAGTGAAGACCGTTCCAGATACAGACAGTACTTTGTATGAAGTGGTACATCCTGATTAGAATCCACATGTGGAATTGCCTGTGATCTTTGTGTGATGAAAATGTCATAATTTTATACAGTACATACATCCAAGATCTTTGAAAACCTAAATTTTGAATTACATATTAATACAGATAAAGATTAAATTTTGACCAATGCTATCCCATAGTTCACACAAAAGGATAATCATAATATTGTTTAATTTGTTTGATTAATCAATTACAGATGGATAGGTGGATTACAGGAATATTTGGACTTTTAAAATAAAATAAATGTGTCTGATTTGTTTTATTAATAGGTCAAAGCTACCTCACAAATCATTATGATTACCATCCTCGAGGCCAACATTCATGATTGCATGCGGCAAGATTCTGGTCTTGCTAAATTTCTCATGGTGATGTGTTGAGTGAAGGGATAGGACATCTTCAGTCACCCAACTCACTCTTTTCCTGTGTTTGCCAATTACAAAATGTGATCTGCAATAGTCTCAAACTTCAGAGAGTGAACATGTCATCTTATGCGGAAATCAAAAACCAGAAAACATCAAAATGAACATTCTTTCCTTTGCTGTATTTGAGTTAAATTACTGCTCTATTTTCTGCCGATGAATTATTTATTTAAAAATTGAATGTTGGAAGTATCCTTGCTGTCAGAAATAACAGCAGGAGAACAATAAAGGTGAAGGGTTGAGAGGGATAGATTTGGGTGTCTGTGGCATCAGACATGCTTGCTAATGATATAATCAAAGAGCAAATGAGAAGCCTGAAACTGAGGATTGATCCTTCAGATGGCAATGGCTGGACAGATGGATGAGAGTGTTCCCCCAGCTGGTAACATAGGGAATGTAATAAATCTCTAAATAATGTCATTGAAGGATGAAAAGTAGGAGGTTTCCATTCTAGTGGAAGAAGCTAAGACAAATTTTGACAATGTCAACACAAAGTAATATTTTTCAGACAGCAAGCCGACTCTTTTGAAATTGTTTAATAATAGTTTTGCTTAAATAATAGTAAATCTATTACGAGTGTTTAAACATGATTTATCACTTGGCTTTCCCTTGGAATACATAACTAAAGTACACCAGTGTACCATTTGGCTAAATAGATGGAATGGTTGAACAGACTTTTTCAGAGGTATCCATAAAAAATTCTGGCTGCTGAATTCTTTATTATTGTTTCAAAGGTCTCATTTTGGCATGAATGAGAAAAGATCCAACTTACATTTTTATGGTAACTTCCTACTCTTGGGTGTCCAATAGTGTGGTTTACATCCAATGAAAGATGTTTGATGTGTGGTCATTGTTATAATGTAGGAAACACAGCAGCTAATTTGCATACAACCAACTCACACAGAGAGCAAAACTAGGAAAATCAATGAAGCCACGGTGGTAGATTTTAGCCAGGCCTTTGCCCTGGTCCCATATGATGGGCTAGTCCAGAAGATTAAAGCGCATGGGATCTAAGGTGTGTTGGCAAACTGAATCCAAAATTGACTTGGTGATAGGAGGCAGAAGGTACTGTTGGAGGGTTGCGGAACCATGTAGTACACCACTGGAAATCTGTAACCAGTGGTGTACCACAAGGTTCAGCGCTACAACCTTTGTTGTCTATTATATATGCAAATAAGTTGGATGAGAATATAGGCAGTCTGATTAGTAAGTTTGCTGATGACATGAAAATTGATGGAGTCGTAGGTAGTGAAGAAATTGACTAAAGTTACAGAGGGACGTAGTTAAGCTGAAAAGTTGGACAGAGCAGTGGCAGGTGGAATTTAATCCACACAATGTAACGTAATGCAAATAGTGGCAAGACACATGGAGTCTTACAGCACGTAAAAGGTCCACAAGCCCAGCTTGCCCATGATGATCAATGTGCCCTCCTGCTTTAGTCCCATTTCCTTGCATGAGGTCCACACCATCCATATAGTTATTCAAGTGTTTCTTAAAGGAATCTAACGTACCAGCCTCTACCACTCTGACTGGCAGGTCGTTCCATATGCCCACCATCGTCTGAGTGAAGAACTGTTCTAACACATCCCTTATACATTTCACTCCCCTCTCATTCTTACTCTAGGAAACGGACTGTCACTATTTACCCTATCCATGCCCCTCATGATTTTATAGACTTCAGTAAGATCTTATCTCAACCTCTTACGCTCTAAGGAAAAGAGACCCTGTTTTTCCAGTCTCTCACGATAACTTAACTTTCCTAATCCTAGCAACAACCTCGTAAACCTCTTTTGTACCCTTTCCAACTTCATAATATCCTTCCTAATGCCAGGTTACCAACATTGCACGTAATATTCTAAGTGTAGCCTCACCAACATCTTGTATAACTTTAACATGACATCCCAATACCTGTATTCAATGCCCCGACAAATAAAGGCAAGAGTCCCAAATGCTGTCTTCACTATTCTGTCTACCTGTCTTTAAAGAGCTATGTACCTGCACTCTTAGGTTCCTCTGCTCCATAACACTCACTAGAGCACTGCCATTTACAGAGTGCACTGCCCTGGTTCGATTTACCCCAATGCAGCACCTTGCATTTCTCCAAGTTAACTCCATTTGCCATTTCTTAGCCCAGTTCCCCATCTGATCTAGATCTTATTGTAATCCCAGATAACCTTTTTCAATATCAACCATAGCATATATTTTCATGTCATCAACAAAATAACTTACCTTGCTATAAACACCCTTGTCCAAATAATTTATGTATAGTATAAAAAACAAGTGTCCTTATGCTGAACCGTAAGGCACTTCATTGATCATGAGACTCCAGTCTGAAAAACTGCCCTCTACAACCACTCTCTCACTCCTATCACTCAGCATTTTTAAAAATCATTTTTTAATCCAGTTGGATAATTCTCCTTCTATCCCATGTGCCCGAACCTTCCATACCAACCTACCATGTAGGACCTAATCAAACACTTTACTAAAATCCATATAAATAACATAAACTGCCTTGCTCCATTTAGCCTTTTTGTTATCTCTTCAAAACATTCCATCAATTTCATAAGACTCGATTTCCCACACACAAATTCATGCTAGCCTTTCTTAATTTTCCCCTGGACATACAAATGTTGTTGGATTCTAACTCACAGAATCCTCTCCAGCGGTTTCCCTACCACTGATGTCAGATTAACAGGATTGTAGTGACTTGGATTATCCTTAGTCCTTTTTAAATAACAGCATCACATTTACCATCCTCCAGAACTTCTCCTGTCCTCAGTGATGAGTTAAAATGTCTGTAAAAGCCCCAACAATTTCCTTTCTGCCTTCTCACAATGTTCTGGGTTGCATCTGGTCTGGACCCAGAGATTTATCCACCTTGATACGATCTGAGGCTGCTAACACCTTTTCATTACTGATGGAGACATGCCCTATGCTATCTTTAGTTATCTCCCTCCCCTCCCACTCCCATTTATATAATAAATGGCAGGGATCTAAGGAATGTTGATGTACAGAGAGACCTTGGGGTTCAAGTTCATAGTTCCCTGAAAGCAGCGACACAGGTGCATGGGGTATTGAAGAAGACATTGGGTATGCATGCCATCAGATGGCAAAGCATTGAATATAGAAGTTGGGGTGTCATTTTACAGCTGTACATCACATTACTTAGGTAGCCCTTGGAGTATTGTGTACAGTTCTAGTTGTTACACTGCTCAAGGGAGGCGGGAGCACTTGAATGAGTCCAGAAGATATTCACAAGGATGTTGCCTGGAATGGAGGGCTTTACTTACAAGGAAAAATTGGGTAGGCTGGGTTTGTTCTCGTGGAACCTTATGGAAGTTTATAACCATGAGTGGCATCGATAAGGTGGATGGGTACAAACTTGTGCCCAGACTAGGTGGTTCCAAATCAAGAGGATTCAAGTGAAGGTGGTGAAATTCAGAAGAAATCTGAGGGGCATTTTTTTTTTAACATCAGGATGGTAGTTATCCAGAATGAACTGCCAGAGGAGATGGTGGAACCAGATAAATTTACAACATTCAAAAGGTGTTTGGGCAGGTAATTAGATAGGAAAAAAGGAATCAGAGCCTAATGCAGGCAAACTGGATTAGCATAGTTCAGCTGCTCCTGTCAAAAAGAGATACAGGAGTATCAGAGCCAGCACCACCAGGCTGAGGAACAGCTTCTTCCCACGGGCAGTGAAAATGCTGAACGACGAAAGGAACTGTTCACACTAAGCATCTGAGACTCTCATTTGTACAAAACAATATTTATTTATTTATTTTTATACATATAATACTTGTCCTGCATATGTATTATTTGTCTGTGTGTGTGTGTTATGTCTGGTTGTATGTCTGCATGTTTTTGCACCGAGGACCGGAGAACACTATTTCATCGGGTTGTACTTGTACAATCAGATGACAATAAACTTGACTTGTCCATGCCACATACTCTTTAACTCCATGACAAAGTTGGCAACTGCGTAAAACTAAGATGCAAAGTCACCTCACTCCCTTGGGTCTTTGCAATTTCTGCAGGTAATAAAAATGTCTGGAGCACCTCGCATTGCTTGTTACACAACAGAATGACACAAGGGAATAAAGTAGGTCCAGGACAAGAGGCAAGGCAGGATTCATTGTGATAACCACGGTGTCTACAGATTTTCGTCTTTTACTTTAGGATTCATTGTGAGATGGAGAATTGCTTTTGGGGAATGGGGTTGGGGAGGCAAGCAAGAGCTAGTTTAGTGCATTACTTAAGGAGTGTTTACTTTGCTTGAATTTCAAAAGCCAGACTGGACATGCTCATGCAGGTCTCCTTCAGCTCACACTGAAGTGGGACTCACAAAAGTCCTGCTTCTTCATGAGTGATCCACAGATGAGGTAAACCAATTATATCTGAACAAAAAATATAAAAGTGGTGTTCAGACATGCTGTGCACAAAGGACACAGCCTTGATTATTCATGAAGTAAGTGCTTGAGTTTTCAATGCATTTCACCTTTCTTTGAAACTGAATAACCACAAAATTGTGATACAACAAAAGTCTATGCTTTATAATTTATACACAAAAACTCAATTTGCTTTTCATTAAAATTAATGAATCAATCTATTCAAGACATAGCATTTGAAGAATTGTGTATGACCATTACTCCTTTGAGCGCAATTTTACATTGCATCCAAGATAATTTCTGTTGAAAATAAAAGCAGAGCTCGAAAACAGAAAATCTATGGTAGGCTGCTGCTATTTCTTCAGTTGTTTTGAGTTTTGTTAATAAATAGCATGGAACATGGAACATTGTTCAGCACAGTACAATGCCATTCAGCCCGTGAAGTTGTACTGACCAATATAAACCTACCACCCTCCATCTTCTCTGGGAAAGCCAACTCTAAATTCATGCAACCAAGTTTCCATGGATCCCATGGCTCATGACAATCTGGATGAACCTAACATAGGAAACCTTGTCAAAATCCATATACACCACACCCACTGCCCCACCTTCATCAATTTATTTTGTCACCTCCTTGAAAAACTCAATTAGTCTCATGGGGCATGACCTGCCCCTCAAAAAGCTATGCTGACTATCTCAAATTATGCTTATAAATCCTGTCCCTAATCCTCTCCAATAGTTTGCCTTCCACTGACATAAAAATCACTGGTCTATAATTACCTTTCTTGAACAAGGGGATGACATTGGCCATCCTCCAATCCTCCGGTACCTCTCCTGCAGCTAGGGAGAATACAAAGATTATTGTCAATGCCCCAGAAATCTCTTCCCTCGCTTGCTGTAATAACCTGGCATATATTGCGTCCAGTCCCAGGGACTTATCTATGCTTATGTTTTTCTAAAGCTCCAACTCTACCTCTTTCTTAACTTCAATGTGATCCAGCACATTTGCCTATTCTACATTGACCTCACTTTCAGCAAGGTTCCTCTCCTTGGTGAAAGTTGAAACAAAGTATGGATTAAGGACCCCTATCTCCTCCCCCTCCAAGCACGTTCCCTCTTTATCTCTGACCTACCATAATTCTAGTCATCCTTCTATTTTTTACATATGGTGTTTTCCTTAATCCTGCTTGCCAAGGCCTTCGAATGACCCCTTCTAGCTCTCCTAAGTCCCTTCTTAAGTTCCTTTCTGGCTATCAAATTCTCATGAGCTCTGCTTGATGCTTACTTCCTTAACCTTGTATATGCTTCCTTCTTTCTCTTGACTAACTGTTCCATATCACTTATCAAGCATGGCTCCTTTACCCTACTCTCCTGTCCTTGTCTCAGTGGGACAACCCTATCCAGAACCCAATGTTTACATTGTTGGAAAAGAAAACCAAATACTCCTGAGCATAATTGCTCTAGTACTAACCTTGTTTGTGGGTTAAAGCACAATGATGATGTGACCTTTCACTGAACAAACTTTATGGGACCCATCTAAATGTTATGTCAATTTCATTCAAATTACTGATAGTTTAATGTCCACATTGATTTGTGTAATTTTATTTTTATTTATTTTAAATGTAATGGTCGAAAACCGATGGTATCAGATTGAGAGCCTCTCTCTCATTTTTTATTTTTCTTGATATTAAGTGCAAAAATAATCTTGAGAAATTATGAACAGGGATGCCAATACTCCATGACATATTTTGCATTATCAACCGAGTCAATATTGCCTGTGTAGTAGCAGTTTGGGTTCAGAAGAAGGGTGCCACCTGGTGGAGATTTCCACTGACAAAATGAGGTGACGTCTCCCCATATAAAATATGTTTGGAACAGTCTTCCTTGATTTATTTTTGTATTTGGCAGTTGGGTCGAAGCAAGGCAAATTTTAAACAGCCTAACCATCCAGAATAGTCACAGAATGAGGACTGTAGACCTGTTGGGAACCTATCTCAAGCAGTCAATTGCCAGTTGGAAGAGCAGAAGCAACAAATTAGTGGAGAAAAAAAAATCAGATGGTATATTATTAAAAATTTAATTATAATTCATGTACCTGTTTATATATTAACAGAAATGCAACAGTAGAATACAATAACATTGGACAAAAATACATACAATGCTGTAGAGAATGGCCAAAATTCCACTTAGTTCCAACAATAATCTAAAATGTTTTCTTGTCATTTAAAAGCTTGCTCAATTGTTTGTATTGGGTTAATGGTGTTTCATGTCTATTGACGTAGATAATTAGAAAGGATATTAAAAATCTAAATAATTGTATTTGTGGGTCCCTAAATTAAACCAGATTGTGGATGTTTTAAAAGATTTTGCAAGTACTGTTGACAAAAGTATCATTCCAAAATATGTCGGTAATATCACTAATTGTTTTCTAATTATTTTAAAGGTTTCATTTACTTGAGAGAAATCATTAGCCTCATCCTTGCACCAGTTTATTTGGTGCCTAAAGATATTGCAATCCATTATCCTATGGAAATTATTCAAATAGGAGGAAGGGGAATAATTAAAATCTAGTGATGGTTTTAAAAATAAAAAAAAATTACAGTTCTGAAAATATAGAGAATGTTGGCTTTTATAGATATTGCCTTTCAGAGAAAAGCTCTTAAAGCCTCAGAAGTTAAAAAGTTAGAACTGGTAAAGAAAAGGAAGAAGCTGAAAATTGGAAGATAAATTAGCAAGAATTGAAATTGGTTGCATGATCAACAGTAGCAGCTGTTAGTTAACCCATGATAATTACAAATAATATTGAATAACAACGCATGAGACTTCTTGTAAACTTATTCTTAGGATATGGATGTTGTAAACAAGCCCAACATTTATTACCCATTCCTCAACACCCTTCATCTGTTTGATCAAATTGAGTGATTTGCCTATCCACCTGAGCCAACCATAATGGTACATGATTGGAATTGTATATAGGCCGGACTAGGTCACGAGAACTGGCTTCTTTCCATAAAGTTCCCTCATGCTGGATTTGTGTTGACAGCTTCATAACCACTTAGTTTTTGATCCTAGTTATTTTATTTTCAAATTTTCTAAAACTCAAACATTTTCAGTCTTCCATGATGTGATTTCAATGTGTTATTTGGAATCTTAGTCCAGTCATATTATCTCTCATTAACATGTCCTTTTGTGTTCAAATAGATTCTTTAAAAGGAAAATAAAAAACACTGCAGTTCCATAAAACATCAATGAAACAATGCAACAATCACTCTATTCATAATGGATTGCATATGAAGATGAAATGGTTGATGCAATTCAAAACCATTGGTATTGAAAGCTGGATTTTTATGTGAAGAAATTGGAGGCATAATCTTTCTGAAATCACATTTCTGGAAGATCTGCTAACATTGTAAATTCAGGGACATTTTATCACTTACTATACAACTATTCAATATAAAATCCAAATATGCAAGAAATACTCAGTAAATAGGACAGCATCAATTGAGAGAGAAAGAGTTAATGTTTTCATGTTCATTACCTTTTATCAAAAGGGGATTCCCAAATCTGATGACAGGTCGTTGACCTGAAGCACGAGCTTGATTTGTCTTTTCAGGTATTACCTGACATGCTGCATATTTCCAGCATTTTCTGTTTATATTTCAGATTGCCAGTGATTCCTGCAATTTGTTTTTATTTATCTATTTCATGTTTGGGTAACAGTATCCATCTTGATGCTGAATTCCTAGAGCATAAGTTGCACCATTGCACCAAGCTTGATGAATTAGTCTCATGTTTAAACATAAAGGTCAGCATCTTCACATTTAGTGGCTGTTTGTGCTGCATTCTATCACCTACTGAATAAATCTGACCCATACAAAATATCCAGAGACAGATCATTCTGAGTGAGCTTAGAAATAGGAAGATTGGCCAAATGAATTTGAAGCTGAGAAGCTGATGCAAGGGGGTGTTCAGGTTTTTGAATAATTGGGATCTCCTCTGGGGGAGAGGATACCTGTTCAAGAGGGACAGATTGCACTTGAACCAGAGAGGGGCAGCACGGTTGGCATAGCAGTTAGCGCAACGCCTTTTCAGCGCCAGCAATTGGGACCGGACCGGGGTTCGAATCGTGCGCTGCCTGTAAGGAGTTTGTACATTCTCCCCGTGTTTGCATGGGTTTTCTCCGGGGGCTCCGGTTTCCTCCCACCGTTCAAAACGTACCCGGGGGTTGTAGGTTAATTGGGTGTAATTGGGTGGCGCGGGTTTCATGGGCCGGAAAGACCCTTCTACTATGTTGTATCGTTAAAATAAAGGAAGAGTCTCGTCCTGCTCTCATCACTTTCTTCAGCCTTGGGAAGTGTTTGGGGAGGGGTGCGTTCCGGGGAACTGAAAGTCAGCGTGTCACAATGGTATCACAAGGTTGCAACAGGATGATGGTTTTCACACTCTTACACCTTGTGCAAAAATAACTTTTATTAATTTGTTTTAAATCGGATAGTTCCTCACAACCTATCAAAATCCGAAGCTGAAAGGGAACATTTGCATTTTTATTTTCTTCGCCAGAATTTTGGAACAAGTTTCGAATAATCTGCCCCTGAGTTCCTGTCGGGTGGATGCGGTACTACAACGAATCTCAGCGATGCTGGCATCAGACTCACTATGGTCTCATTTGCTTGAGGTGGTGCTGTGATCAGGAAAATCTCAGCAGGTCCTTTCGCATCACAAATAAAGCCAGTGCAAACCTCAAATCATTCTGTCTGTGGCTCCATTCATGATTCAAAGTCGCACGACAAAAGCCTCACAAAGGCTTAATATGCTTCTTTTGAAAAGTGAGAAGACACGGATGTGTTATATTCCATTGCCAGCACAGATGCCCATTCATCACATTTTCTCAATGAGGCATCTGTCAGCTAAATAATCTGGTTTTCCTATTTTATGTTTAAAATAAAGTGTTTTGCTGTGTTTTACGTTGCTCCTCGAATACTGAAAGGCCTGGATAGAGTGGACGTGGAGAGGATGTTTCCATGGTGGGGAGTCTGGGACCAGAGGACACAACCCCAGAACACAAAAAACATCCCTTTGGCATGGTGATGAGGAGGAATTTCCCTTTACCCGGTCTGGAGTGAATCTGTGGAATGCGTTGCCGCCGACGCCTGTGGAGGTCAAGCCACTGGGTATACCTAGACATAGATAGGTTCTTGATTAGGAAGGGAATCAAGGTTCACAGCGAGAAGGCAGGAGAATGGGGTTGAAATGGGATAGTAAATCAGCCATGATGGAATGACGGGGCAGACTCAATGGGACAAATAGCCTCATTCCGCTCCTATGCCGAGAAAGTGAATTGCAGGAGTGTCGCCCGCATCTTGTACTGGAGATTATGCTGGAAAATGCTGATTCCTGGTGATGGACATTCCAAACTGAAAGCCATGAATTCCAGAAAGATCTGGCAGGAGTGGAGTCCAGGGTCCCTCCAGCAGGCTTTGCTGTAGTCTCAGGAAAATTGCAGAGGAAGTAAAATATTGGACAGAGTCACAGTGAGATGCCACCCTTCTGCCATCATCCCGACCAACTAACACCCATCCATTACTACTCTAATCCTACCCTGACCATTCTATTCTCCACACTTTCTCATCAACTCCCACTCACCGACACACCAGGGGCAGTTTACAGCCACCATTTAACCAAACAACCCACACATCTTTAGGGTGTGGGAAGAGACCCAGGGAAACACACACGGTCACAGGAAGAATGTGCAAACTCCACACCGACAGCGCACGAGGTCAGGATCGAACCCGGGTTGCTGGCATCGTGGGACTGTGGCTCTACCTGCTGCCACAGCAACACGCTTCGTCGTCCTGATCAGCTCTTCGGGTGGTTTTTACTACCTGCCTGACTGAAACCCGACAGCTAATCACAGAAGATGCACCTCACCGAAGGAGGCCACTCGGCCCATCGTGCCTGTGTTGGTCAGAAAGAGATGCTCATCTTCCAGCCCTTCGTCTGTTGCGATGCAGCACACAACTGTCCAAGGCCTGTTTAGATGTGACACGGTTTCTGCTCTCACACCCTAGGTTTCAGACCCCTCTCCGTCCTCTGGGGGAAAATCATTCTTTTTTCTTCCCTTCTAGTCCCTCTACAAATTACTTTAAATCTACTCCCCTGTCCTGGTTTTTGACCTCTCCGTCAAGGAAAACAGGGCCTCCCGATTTATTATGTATTTGACATTGCTCCTGCGATTTTGCTGCTGATTTCCTGTGGACTCTGACTTAAATGTAAATAAATTGAAAAATTTTATTTCCAGCACGGTAGAAGCCAATTCTGGCCATTTAAACCCATGTTGACCAACTACACCCAGATTGACCTACAATCCTGTACATTTTGAAGGGTGGGAGGAAACCGGAGCACCCGGAGGAAGCCCACACAAATACAGGGAGAACGTACAAACTCCTTACAGACGGCGCCAGATTCAAACCCAGGTCACTGGTGCTGCAACAATGTCGCGCTAACCACTACACTGACCATGCTTTCCAATTTGAGTTGGCTCACGGAAGCAGACATGGCCAACATCAGACAGCTCGGTGTGGGAATAGCAATGGGAGTTGAAATGGGAAACAACTGAGAGCTAA
>JAVLUD010000104.1:0-11632 GCA_032162045.1 Torpedo suessii
GCCACAGCCATCGCCACCAGATAGCGAGTGATACACTTGGAGAGTCCACAGTTTCCTCGGCTGAGAATGACGATTGACACCAGGTTAACTGAGGAAACAAATTAACAGTAACATTTTGAATAATCATCGAAGACACTGGAGGAGCATATCAGGATACATCTTCTTAAATAGCCTTTAATATATACATAAAGCCTTTAATAAGCTGAGCTACTGTAACATTTCAAATCTATTCATTCACATGTTACCCTATTCGGCGCTTTCAAACGATATTTCGCCCCTGTCCTACTGCTGCCGGGAGTGTATCCTCTTCCCAAACATTTATCCTGCATTGCCACCTAGAGTATTTTATTAGAACTGCTGAACTTTACATGTTACTTGAAAAATATGTTTTGGAGATAAAATTGTGTTACAGGCTCTTTAACATAACAGGGGTTGCATTCCTAGAAAAGTCTTTTTCCTCACTACACAAAGCTATGTTAATATAAGAACAGAAGAAATAGGAGCAAGAGTAGCCATCTGGTCTGTCGAAGCTGCTCTGCCATTCAATAAGATCATGACTCAGATCCACCTCTTTTCCCATAACCCTATTTCCTTACTATGCAAAAATCTACTGAATTGTCTTAAATATATTTAATGATGTAACCTCTTGCTTCCTTACGCAGAGAACTCCACAGATTCACTACTCTCTGGAAAAAGAAGCTCCTCCTTATCTCTGTCCAAAATCTACTCCCCCAAATCTTGAGGATACACCCCTTAGTTCTAGTCTCACCTACCAGTGGAAATCATCTTCCTGCCTTCATCTCATCTAGTCCTTTCATAATTTTATACATTTCTATAAGATCCTATCCTGAATTCCAGCAAGTATTATCCCAGGCAGCTCATTCTCTCCTCATGGCTAACCCCATCATGTCCGGAATCAACCTGCTGAACCTTCTCTGCAGATTCTCCAAAATCGGGATATATTTTCTCAAGTAAGGAGACCAGAACTGTACACCGTATTCCAGGTACTCTGCACAGTTGCAGCAGAACCTCCCTGCTCTTAAATTCAATCCCTCTAGCAATGTAGCCTAACATTTTATTTGCCTTCCTGTTGCACCTGTAACCCAACCTTATGTGATTCATGCACAAGCACTCCCAATTCCCTCTGCACAATGGCATATTGCAAACTTTAACTATTCAAATAATAATCCGATCTTCTATTTTTCCTTCCAAAGTGGATGACCTCACCTTTACCGACATTGTACTTCATTTGCCAGACCCTTGCTCACTCCCTTAATCTATCTATATTTCTCTTCAGACTTAGTCCCGACTTCCAAATTATTCATGTATATAGTGAACATTTGAGGTCCCAGCACTGGCCCCTGCGGCACTCTGCTCACCACTGCTTACCAACTGGAGAAACATCCATTTACCCCAACACTTTGCCTTCTATTCGTTAACCAAATATCTAACCATGCTAATATATTACCCCTAACTCCATGCAACCTTATCTTATGGATGTCTTTTATGTGGCACCTTATTGAATGCCTTTTGAAAATCCAAATACACAACATCCACTGCATCTCCTTTATCTAGCCTGCTTGTCACTTCTTCAGAATTCCACTAGGTTTGTCAAGCAAGATTTTCCCTTAAGGAAACCATACTGGCTTTGGCCTATCATGTCATGTTTAGAACATAGAACATAGAAAACTTACAGCCCACAAAGTTTTGCCGTACATGTCCCTACCTTAGAAATTACTATGCTTTCCCATAGCCCTATATTTTTCTAAGCTCCATGTACCTATCCAAAGTCTCTTAAAGGACCCTAACGTATCCACCTCCACTACCGTTGCCGGCAGCCCATTCCACGCATCCATCACTCTCTGCGTAAAAAACTTACCCCTGACATCTCCTCTGTACCTTCTCCCCAGCACCTTAAACTAATGTCCTCTTGTGTCAACCATTTCAGCCCTGGGAAAAAACCTCTGACTATCCACACGATCAATGCCTCTCATCATCTTAAACACCTCTATCAGGTCACCTCTCATCCTCCGCCGCTCCAAGGAGAAAAGGCCGAGTTCACTCAACCTGTTTTCATAAGGCATGCTCCCTAATCCAGGCAACATCCTTGTAAATCTCCTCTGCACCCTTTCTATGGCTTCTACATCCTTCCGGTAGTGAGGTTACTAGAACCGCGCACAGTACTCCAAGTGGGGTCTGATCAGGGTCCTATATAGCTGCAACATTTCCTCTCGGCTCCTAAATTCAATTCACCATATGCCTTCTTAACCACAGAGTCAACCTGCGCAGCTGCTTTGAGTGTCCTATGGACTCGGAGCCCAAGATCCCTCTGATCCTCCATACTGCCAATAGTCTTACCATAGAGTTGGTACGATATTTGGTCACACGGGTGTATTTGGGTGGCATGATGCCGTGGGCCGGATGGGCCGATTACCGTGCTGTATCGCCAAAATATAATAAAATAAAATGAAAATTGTGAGAGTCTTGCATTGGATAGCATGTAGACATTTTTAATGTGTGTGGCTGTACTACCCCATGATCATCTTTACGAGGAGTCCCTGTGAAATGCATAGGCTCATTATTGAAGCAGATTGCATAGCATATCTGTACCCTCCCTGATTTTGAAATTCAGGTTCCAGTTCCTTCATTCTCATATACATAGTACAAACAAATTGTTTACTTTTGTTTGCCTGTAAAGGTACACAAAGATTCTGCAAGACCCAACAATTATGCAACAAAAACAGCTTTGAACACAGGCAGGAAGATGTAGATCACAATTTATCAATGTTTCAGTTGGGATCATTTAAATCAGGCTTCTTTGCCCACTTTCTGTGGGATTTGCTTCTTATTTTTATTCAAAGTAAAGCTCATTTGTGCTTTCTGTTGCTTCTAAATTGGTTGGTTAGGTCGAAGTTGTGGCTTGATGATGTCATAATTTTCACAAATAATGCTGAGAAAATGTCATCCACATTTAAATGAATGGTGACCAGAAGCACTTGGTCCAATTTTCTAAGGGGTTGAAATGTCAAAACAGGCAGCAAATACTGTATTTGAAATTTCTAGATCTTACTTGCTAAAAAGAAAACATTGGAAACTTGAAGACTCTGGAAAGCATTCCAACGAATTAAAGTGACATAAAATGATAAACCTAACAACAAATCTTTACTTTGGAAGATCAAGATAAATCTAAAGAGGAAAAATGCAGAACAAATGATAGCAAATTATTTCATTTTACAGGTTGAGGACAGGCTTCAATGGTCTTGTTAAATTTACATTGTTCTGATAATTCATAACTCCCATCTATCATCTACTTTGCAGACAACAATACAAAACAATAAAACTTCCTTTACTTTCTTGATGTTTAGTCAGATGCTTTTTATTAAGTTCATCATAATCAACTATGGTGGTTTAAAAATCAACAACTAATTTCATTCTGCACAAATTTGTTAAATCACGCAATTCTTTCCATAAATGTCAATTATGCATTAAATCAAACTTGCACCTCCACATAAGAACTATTCAAATTTTGTATCAAATTAAAAGCAAAACCAAACCATTTGGATCTCAGGGCTTCATAAAATCCAGACCACCGGTTAGTCAGTAAATGGCATGAGACTAATATAACTGCACAATCACAATTACAGTCTTGACAAAGTCACGATATTAACATGTCTTTTCATATTAACAACAGCCCCTGTTGCATGACAATTGAATAGAAGTGCTTTCTGTTCCGATGCATTCAAGGATGAAGGATTATCTGTCCAGAGATTGGACCGCACCACACATGTTTATTCAGTGCTGCACAATACAAAGCCAAATCTCACTGGAGTGAATGCATAAGCATTAATTTCCTGGGGGTGGGGGTTGGGTTGGGTGGTGGGATTAAAATCATTTTCAGATGGGGCCTTTCCAAGCATCTGATCTCAGTGCAAAGTCAGATGAGTATGATGTTGTCAGTACACCATTGACAAGTTTCTGATTGAACCTGGACCCACCACATCAGAATGACCGTCTCCCTCCCCCTCCCCCCATCGACGTGATCTACCGGGATCTACCGGGTGTGCAAAATTGTTGATGACCACTTCCACCCCGCACAGAGCATCTTTCAACTACTCTCAACAGGAAAGATATACAGGAGTATCAGAGCCAGCACCACCAGGTTGGGAAACATTTTTTTCCTGTGGGCAGTGAGAATGCTGAACGTCCAAAGGAACTGCTCACACTTAACATCCGAGACTCTCATTTGTACAAAACAATATTTATTTATTTATTTTTATAGACATAATACTTGTCCTGCATATGTATTATTTGTCTGTATGTGTGTTATGTCTGGTTGTGTGTCTGCATGTTTTAGCACTGAGGACTGGAGAACGCTGTTTCGTCAGGTTGTACTTGTACAATCAGATGACAATAAACTTGACTTGACGAGAGGCATTGTGATAATTTACCAACATTCCCCGACTCTGGGCAGGTCCTGGTGGATTGAAGACAGCAAATGTCATGCCACTGTTTGAAAATGGTTGTAGGCAAAATGCAGATAACTATGGGCTAGTTAGGTTAATGACTGTAGTCGGGAAAATGGTGCTCCAAGAGGGCTTTCTTGGGTTTTTACTCATTGTGCACCTTCTATGTTTCTTGTAGATGGAAAAAAACATGCAGCCTCTCCGCCCATATGAGAAAACTGATACACTTAAACAGTTCCTGGACCATGACACCCATGTGTTGCGATTTTACTGTTACTGGGATGACAGAGAGACTCAGTTTGGCAACTTCAGGGAACTCATTCTACATTATTACCTGGCAGATGACACGATTGAATTTAGAAAGGTTCTACCTCCAAATTCTGGCAGAGATGCCATTGGTGTGTTTCTCAACCGAAGCAAGCTACCAAAGGTATAAACATAAAAACAAGTTATTGTTTCTGATCTTGTGCCCTTAGCATTCTGCAAGACAATATTAATGGTAAGTCTATTTTGCTAGAAATGAGAAGAGTATGCTAATAAATTAGATGGTGGTGGAAAATTGGTGCAAGTTTGCAAAGGTGTACCTGGTTCAGATTACTTATGTTTAGTTGTGACTGGCCAGGGCTAATCACATTCAATAGTCCTTCAGTAGTGTGTCCAATTTCTGGAGTAGCAGTAGTTGAAGCAAGCAAGCCTGCAGTACCAGTAGCCAGCTTGCAACTCTGAAAAGGCAGACATGTTGTTGGCTTATAAAGTATTGCAATTGAATGCATTGGCAATTATGTCATTCTTTTTATTGATTGTGGGAGGAGCAGGTATCATGTTTTACCATTTCTGCAACAGATATATTGGTTGATAAGTGGAAGGGAGAAGAATTGTCTGCTTTCCATTGGAACAGTGTACATTTTGCAAAAGCAGTGTGAGAAAACCGCTGAAGAGAGTAAATCAAGGAGTCAAGCAGAGAGTGGTCCTGGATGTATTGCTTACATGTTAAATAACCTTATGTGTGGTCAAAATCAAAAACCATTTCACCAATAGTCTTGAAAACTGCTTAATTCACAAGGCCTAATTATTTACCATCAATAATTTCTATCAAAGGGACATAGAAGATATGATGGTGGTGTAGTGGCCAAATGACTTCACTTGTCTAAATGAATCTAGTAATCTTGAGCCATGACTTCAAATCCCATCAGGTAGCTGCAGGGTAGGAAGTGGCAGAAAGGTAGTTAAATGGACAACCCTTTCTGGATTGGTTCTCTATGACCAACTAATATGCTTACAATCACCAAAGGGCACAGCAATGCATCTCTATCCATAATGTGTCCCTGCATTACTTCACTCTGTTGCTGATCTGGCTACAAGATAAAAGCTGTCACAAAATAAAATTTTCAACTTGTACAATCCCTGTATTCTGAATGTATTTAACTGTTCTGGTATATAACTGCATTTTATAGTATTACACCAAGATTAATTAAAAAATGTAGATGTGCTGAAAATCACAGGCATGAGGGGCTTGCAGCCAAGAAAGTGAGAACACATTTTCTGCACAACAGAACTCTGATGAAGATTTAAACAACAAAATCTGTAGGTAGTCTGAAAGCCGACGAATAAAATGGTCGGCTGTCTTATCAGATCTGCCAGAAAGTCTGCATTCAATTTCGTAGAATATAGCCAAATTCACCAGCAGCTTTGCATAGAGTTTTGCATAAAGTTTGTTGAAGTAGTGACTAACTCTATTAGTAGTCAGTTGGAGGCCAATAGCCAATATCTCAACTTCCTTTGCAACATTAGTAGTAACGACCTAAAATTGGTGTGCAATTAGTTGTTGAGCTTGTTGTCTTTGTGACTCTGGATAAAAAGGGATTGAAGTATGTGAAATGCATTCAGTAATCTATGTTGAACTGCTGCACTTGGCTCTTTGGAGAACTAGTCTGATACCCTTTCTCGGATCACATCACTCACAATCCCATTGCTGTCACTCCAGTCAAAAGTCACTGAAAATAAACATCCACAGCTTTCAGAAGCCACTCCAAGGCAGCCTTCCACCAGCAATAATGCAGCATGTTAAAGGCCATGATCTTCAAATACTATTTCTGTTAGTTGACCATAGGCTGTGCTGGTGCAAGGAAAGTACTGGTGAATTCCACCATCAATGTCAGCCTTTCTTAAAAGTTAACTCCAAGGTTCTGCTAATGGTTCATATTTTCCAGGGTTTTGCAATACACCTTTATCGTTGGAGAGTGGCTTTGTACTGATGATATGGGAGCTTTACTTTGTGATTGTTCCGTGCATGACCTATCCTCTCATACACCTCAGTGGTTAAGTTGACAATGGCTTGGACCCAGTCACAGAACATATGTTCTGTGGTTCAACTTTTGAGGTTGGGATAATCTAGGTTCTGGAATGGAGGCAGCATTTCCTCGCAGAAAAACTGTTGAAGGTGAGGTGTAGTATTGCAATGAGAAAATTTGAATGAAATTATGGAGCAGTAACACAGCTTTACTTCCTTTTTTTTTTAAACAAAGGTACAATGTTCGCACTCAACCTATTCTTTGGTATCATTCCTGAAGCCAAGGATAGTTGAATAAATTAGGGTATGAGCCTCCACAATTCCCCCTGCCTCCCACTTTTTTTTTTCAAGAGCTTGTGATTTATTTTATCATGAAATGATTTTAAAATCCCAAAAGTTAACAAAAATGACAGAGAAAGCTACATTATCATGGATAGAAAGGTAGGAGGCAGAGTGGGAGAAATTCAGTGTGTCGGTGAAGTATCTGAGGAGATACTTCTGAGGTTTTTACGGGAGGAATGAAATACTGTTGCAAGTGAGAGGTGGATACACATTATGAAAAAGATAAAGGGATCAGAGATGGCCTCATCACTAATCAAGCCTTCAGAGCTGAATAGACTCTTGTGGTAATGAGGATGGTCATGGCATTGAAAGCAGAAGATGATATAAACTTGAGGGATTTAAAATAAAAGTTGGTTATGATGAATGTCACAAGGCAAAGAGAAACATCATAAAGATTATCATCTGGGAGTCTGGAAGGACAGTAAGTAATCAGGTCTTGAAGGGGAAGTGGGAATGATAAAAGGAATTAAGATAGTTAAACGTGGAAAAGATACATAAATAGAGATGGACTGAAATGGTAGCTGTGTAAAGGGAAAAGAAATAACACATGATTGATATAATGTGAGCTGGGCTGAAGGGCTTTGATGAGGAAACCCTTTTGGGGATATGAGTTATACATAGATTCACCTGGGTTAAAGGAGAAGAGTCTTTTTTGTCAGATAATGAAAGTCTTGGAATGATTGTAATGTTAAAGTCTTGCTGGAGGATTTGGAGAGTCTGTGACATAGTTGGTCTGTATTTATCATGAAGAAGACATGGAAGCTAGATCAAAAACATACCGGGGGTGTAGGTTAATTGAGTGTAAATTGGGCGGCACAGACTCGTGGGTCGAAATGCTCTGTATAAATTTTTTGTTAGTGAATTCAGGGGAAGGGAATAGTAATATTCTGGTGTATATCAACATCGTGAAGGAGGTGGTGTTGGAGGTCCTGAAACACATAAATTTGGATAAATCCCTCGAGTAGAGATTTCACAGGGATAATTAGGAATGGAGTCGAACACAAAGTTTCCTTATATTCAGATGATCTTCTGCTCTTCATTTCAAATCCTGAGGTTTCTATACCAAACATTTTAACCTTATTTGCCCATATTGGCCAGTTTTCTGGCTATAAATTAAATCTGCATAAGAGTGAATTATTACCCCTAAAGGGGTCTTTTTTAATATATTCCAATTTCCATTTTAAGATAGTGAAGGACCAATTTAGATATCTTGGAATTAAAATTACTAGGAGTTATAAGAACCTATTGAAAGAAAATCTTTCTGCATTATTTAATCAGGTCAAAGTACTATTATCGGGATGATCACCTTTGTCTATTACTATGATTGGATGTATCAATTCGATTAAAATGAACATTTTATCTAAATTTTTGTATCTTTTTCAATCTTTACCAATCTTTATTCCTAAATCTTTTTTTGATTCACTGGATTCGTTTATTTCTTCGTATACCTTACAGACAGCACCGGATTTTAACCCAGGTCGCTGGCGCTGTAACAGCATTATATTAGGTTCTTTAGCATAATTATACTTGTGGGTAGTACGATCCATTTTATTCTTTCATAAAAGAATATTTCTCAGAAATATAGAGGGATATAAGAGTCGATATCAATTCCTAGAGTAGTGACATGTTCGGCACAATGTTGTGGGCCGAAGGGCCTGTGTTGTGCTGTAGGTTTTCTATGATTCTATGATTCATATATTGCAAGGAAAACAACCTCGTTTAAATAAAGCTCATCTTCAAAAAACTAAAAGGAATGGGGGACTGTCACTTCCAAATTTTAGATTCTATTATTGGGCGGTCAATATGCACAATGTCAAATTTTAATAAATTAGTTGACCGTCCTTCTTGGGTAGAAATGGAATTGAATTTTTCTAAGAATTCATCTATGTTGGCAGTTTCAGGGTTATTTTTACCCTTTTCCCTTTCCAAATCGACAGACAATCTGATAATGAGGCATAGACTGAGAATATGGGCACAATTTAGAATTTTTTTTGGATTTCATAGTTTTTTCTGTTGCCAGTCCTATTATATCTAACCATACAGGGTTTAAGGAATGGTATGGACTAGGTATTAAAAGTTTTAAAGATCTTTTTATTCAAGATAATTTTGCTTCTTTTGAACAATTGATGGTAAAATTTAAACTATCTAACAGTCATTTTTTCAGATATTTACAAGTCAGACATTTCGTTCAGTCCAAGCTCTCTGATTTTCCATAAATTTCTGAAACAAACATTTTTGATTTATTTTTTGACTTCAACTCCCTCATAGAGGTTCAAAATCAATCATTTATAATAATTTGATGGATTTAGGAGTAGCTTCACTAGTCAATATCAAGAATGATTGGGAGCTTGATCTGAATTTATCACTCACAGATTAGGACTGGGACACTATTCTTAATCTGATTAACGAGTCTTCTTCTGTGCATGACATTGTCTGTTGCAATTCAAAATGGTGTACAGAGTACATGGATGGAGTTTCTGCTAGGAAGGTGCAGGATAGATACATACCAATAAAGAGAAAATATTCGAAGAGAAAAATGTCACAATTGTGGCTGACAAAGGAAGTCAAAGCCAACGTAAAAGCAAAAGTGAGGGCATACAAGGAAGCAAATATTAGTGGGAGATAGAGGATTAGGAAGTTTTTAAAAAATTTACAGAAGGCAACTAAAAAAATTCATAAGGATGGAAAAGATGAAGTATGAAAGTAGGCTGGCAAATAATATCAAAAGGATACAAAAAGCTTCTACAAGTAAATAAAGAGTAAAAGAGAGATGAGAGTAGATATAGAACCATTAAAAATTATGCTGGAGAAATAATAATGGTAGACAAGGAGATGGCAGAGAAACTAAATGAATATTTTGCATCAATCTTCACTGTGCTGGATGTCTACATTTTTAAAAAAAATAAATTTATCCTTTAGCTTCTTTCTCCCTCGCATGTTAATCTGCTTCCCCTTCAAAGCAACTCCAGTATTCCCTCTCCAGGGAGAAAATTGATGTTTCTCCCCTCTCGGAGGTTTGCCTGTTCTCTCAGTGTCCCCTCCTCATCTCCCCAATGTGGATATATATTCTCTGCACCCCCTCCTAACAAAACTGGTTCCAGTCGTCAAGAACCATCATTACATCTCCCCCTTTCCAGAGAAAAGAGCCCCAGCCTGCTGTAATTGTATAATCCCTCAATTCTGACACAACTGCAGTAACTCATTGTTACATCTTTTCCAATGCTTATCAAGACTTTATGTAAACTGGATACCAGGACTACGACTGTGCTCTCAGCGTGGGCGAAGTAAGAGCCCAGTGAAAAGCGAAAGTCTGCAGACGCTGTGATTGTAGTAAAAACACACCGAAATGCTGGAGGAACTGGCAGCGTCCATAGGAGGTAAAGATATATTACCGACGTTTCGGGCCTGAGCCCTACTTCAAGGTACAAGCAAAAAACAGGAAAGCGTCAGATAAAGACTGGGGAGAGAAAGGGGGAAGAATGGGAGGAGGAGTCCAGATCAACAAAAGGTGTTAATTGGATATGATAAGAGGAAAGGTGGGAGTTGATTTTGGCTCTGTGAAAGGAGACGGAGGGAAAAGGGAAGAGAGAGAGAGGGAAAGGCGACGGATAAGAAGAAGGGGAGGGGGGATTTAACGGAAACCGGAGAAGTCGATGTTAATGCCATCCAGTTGGAGGGTGCCCAGATGGAAGATGAGGTGTTGTTCCTCCAATATGCGGGTTGTCTCAGTGTGGCTGAGCATGAGACCATGGACAGACACGTCAGTAAAAGCCCAGCTTTCTCCCTAGCCTTTTAATTAAGGCACCTGCCTACTTTTTGCTCATACCTTGAAGGAGGGCTCAGGCCCGAAACGTCTGTAATATATCGTTACCTCCTATGGACGCTGCGAGACCGGTTGAGTTCCTCCAGCGTTTTCTGTGTTTTTACTGCAATCACTGCAGGACTTTCGTGTTTCACTCTGAGATTTAATGCGTTTAAGAGAGTTTCTGTGCTTTTTTTCACTCTGTCCCTTTAGAAATGAACCTCAAAGCTTGGATCCTTTTCCTGTACCCTCATTAATCTGTGTTGTTGCTTCTGCCCGTGGTGTATCCACCAAATTTAAAACTGAAGCGACCAGTTCAGGAAAGTGTTTCACACTTCCCTACGTTGGTGCTTTTACTGCAAATTAAACATCCGCTAATTTGTGTCGCTGATGATTCTACGCTTGTTCTTCCAGTGTCTGAGTCCACGTTTTGCCTGTATGCTATAACCGTTGCTGCCCAAGCAACGATTCCTTCCCTTCACATAACTCTGAGCAGCTCCCCGAATGCCTACTTTCAGATCGAATTCCATTTTTGCACTGATCTGTCTGCATTGGGAGTTGCTGCTCGCCAAAGTTAATATTTTGCCAAAGGGTTTCCAGTTCTCCACTCTCTCCACTACACATCAACAACTCTGCACTGGAGAGAGTGGAGAGCACCAATTTCCTTGGAGTTCACTTAACTAGTGTCCTATCGTGGGACACACAACATCTCCTCACTTGTCAGGAAGGCGCAAC
>JAVLUD010000105.1:0-11629 GCA_032162045.1 Torpedo suessii
TGGTCCTGGAGAAACGCTATCTCGTCTTACTGTGTATATGGCAATGAACGACAAATAAAGGTGACTTGACTTGACTTATTTAAGCCATAAAGTTGGAACATTCAAAGGTTGAACAGAACACAAAACCTTGATTCCTCTTACAAAGAGCCATTAAACTGACTACAAAAAGGAGAAAGTTCTCCACATAGAAGAAGGATAAAATTACTGAATTATGGCAGCTCTGTTTACATGCTACCACTGAATCTAGAGGAACTCATGCAGGAACTGCATTAAAAGGTATATGATCATTTTGCTTAGCTAGAAAGGGCTACATGAAAAGAGAACACAGAACAAAATTGAGAAAGATGGAATGAGACAGATGCTGTCCACAGTTTTTATTGGATCACAAGATAAAGTAATAGATGACGGGCTTTGAAGTGTAATCAGAAAGCCTTTCCTTTCAGATTACGTGACTGCCAGGTCAATTAGGTTTAAAGTATAGCAGTGCACAGCTATCGATTCATGAGATTTGAAGATTTGCACTAAATGACGGGATTGGGGGAAGGGAGAAGGAATGGGGAATGCAATTGAAAAGAAGTGGAAAACAATATTTTCTGCAAACAAGGATGGGAGCAAGATTATCTCCAGTGTAAGCCTGGTGCTGGCAGTGTGTGCCTCCAATTATGACAAGATCTTCCCAACCAGTTATCCATAGACATATTAAAGAAAGATTTCAGATTGTGATACACATGGAATCAGGCCCTTTGGGCCAACTTGTTCATGCTGATCAAGATGTTTATCTATGCTAATCGCATTATCTTTTGTTTGCCTATTTCCCTCTAAGCCTTACCTATCCATGTCTGATAAATGTAATTGTACCCACCTCACCACCTCCTCTGACAGCTTGTTCTATATACCCACCACCCTCTGTGTGAAAAATAACTTGCACCTTGTGTCCCCTTTAAATCTTTCCCCTCTCAGCTTACACCTTCATCTTTAAATTTAGACATACAGCACGGTAACAGGCTATTTCGGCCCACGAGCCCCTGCTGCCCAATTACACCCAATTAACGTACAGCCCCCATATATTTTGAACGGTGGGAGGAAACCGGAGCCCCTGGCGAAAACCCACGCAGAATGTACCAACTCCTTACAGACAGCGCGGGATTCGAACACCGGCCCCAATCAATGGTACTATAACAGCGTTGCGCTAACCGCTACGCTA
Organism: Torpedo suessii; assembly: GCA_032162045.1. Lineage (NCBI taxonomy): Eukaryota > Metazoa > Chordata > Chondrichthyes > Torpediniformes > Torpedinidae > Torpedo > Torpedo suessii. The sequence continues at coordinate 1,205 of JAVLUD010000105.1, forward strand.
ACCGTGCGCCCTCATGGGAAATAGATTATGACTGTCTACCTGATCTATGCCTCTCGTAATTTAAAAACCTCTATCAGGGCACTCCTCAGCCTTCTTCACTCCAAGAAAAACAGTCCCAGCCTATTCAATTTCTCCTTATAACTCAAGCCTTCTAGTCCAGGTATAATTTCTGTGAACATTTTTCTGCATCCTTTCTAGCTTAATCACATCCTCCTTCTGGAAGGAGAGTTCAATTCATGCAGCACCTTTCCAATCACCAGGGTGTCCCAAAGCACCTTGCAGCTAATGAAGTTCTTTCTGAGCATTGAGATGAAGTGACAGCTAACTTGTAAATATTAAGTTCACACAAACAGCAGAGCCTAATATCCATTTTTGAAATGTTAAGGAAGGAATAAATAATGACCTGCATAGCAGAAAAACCTCCCCTCCTCCCCTCTAAACAGGGTTATGGGATCATTTTCAAGTTAATGAAAGATATAACTCCAGACCAATTCGCCCACTGTTCAACGCTCAGGATTTTACCAAAGAAATTTGATTCAAATCCAAATCAGTGTTGTTCTCTATTCCTTTCTCCCTCTTAGGCTGATCCAGCTCCTCACTTCAACCATTCCTCATGGTAGTGAGTGCCACATTCTAGCCTGACCCTGTGAAAAGAATTTTCCTCCAAATTCTATAGATGCCAAATTTACTCTCACTGTACAACTACAGGCCAAAGTTCCTCATAGACCCCAATCAAGCAACTGCTTCATAATATTACAGCATACGTAGAAAAATTCTCCTCCGTTTTCCAGCAAATATCAAGTCAAGACAAGACAAGTCAAGTCAATTTATTGTCATCTGATTGCACAAGTACAACCCGACGAACCAGCGTTCTCCGGTCCTTGGTGCAAAACATGCAGACACACAACCAGACATAACACACATACAGACAAGCAATACATATGCAGGACAAGTATTTCATCTATAAAAATAAATAAATAAATATCGTTTTGTACAAATGAGAGTCTCGGATGGTTATTGTGAGCAGTTCCTTTGGTCGTTCAGCATTCTCAATGCCCATGGGAAGAAGGTGTATCTCGGCCTGGTGGTGCTGGCTCTGATACCCCTATATCTCTTTCGTGACGGGAGCAGCTGAAAGATGCTGTGTCTGGGTGGTAGGGATCTTTTTTATGTCGTCTTTAATTTTAATTCATTTGTATTTGTCTATTCAGAATCTGGAATGTTTCCAGAAGCCAATGGCCCAAGACTTGGTAGATATGGTCTCTGGCTACATTATCATCAATGAGCTTCAGATATCCATTAAATGCCTGGAGTCAGCTCACTGGATCCCTGGGGCTAAAATTGAACCTGGCTGCCTCTTGGTAGAATTTTGTATTTTGAAAGCAAAACTTGAATAGGTGCGGGTGCCTCTTGAAAGGACCACAAAGGATTATCACTGTTCACACAGGTCCAGAGGCAGCAAAGCAACTTATTAAGTTACAACTTCAATTGTGTTCTATATCAGTATTTACCTAACCAGATCTTTCATTTTGAAACATATTTGATTTCATGTGAAGAAGAAAACAAGATGCTGGAATTGAACTGAATTTATTTAAAAAAAACAAATTGGTAAGAGTTTTAGTAATTCCTGCATTGTTTTCAGAGATCAATGGTTTATCTTTCTTGACTATATACTTTACGAGCAAAATGTGCTTCTCCCGATCTGCCTTAAACCCAGGAGCAATGTGCTTTCTAATATTTCGCTCCAGAGTTCATCTCCACCTCGCACATCCCAGTAGCAATAGTCTCCACACTATCCTTACCAGAATTTCCTATGAAAGCTATTACTCCCCAAAATGAGAATGATTCTGTTCTATCTGACTTAAAACAACATTCAGTGTCACTGTTATAACCTATCCAATTTCTTCTGGTATTCCCACTTCTCCACAATCTCTAACTCTAGATTAAAACAGCAATCATGTCAATAATTACATTTAAAATGAATTTTAATATACAGACTACAGGCTTTATTTATAAAATAAATTTGGCTTCTGGGGGCAGTAGGCTTTTTATCTATGTTATTAACGGATTTCCATTTTCATTTCTTTACATTATCTGTATGCTCTTAATTATAAAGTTCTTTTAAGACTTGATCAAGGAAAATACCAGCAGATGCCTAAACCATTCTATGCACAATTGTCATTTAAATTTGCCTCTGGGAATATTATAGATAAAAATATCAAGTAATCCTGTAAATAGAGAATGCCAGCTGACATCAAACCTTCTAATCACGGTAGTGAGACCACTTGCAAAGTCGTTCCTATATTATTTTTCTGATTTTTGTTTCAGTATATTTGGCCTGCATTGTGTTGAGACATTATTCTGCAGTGTGGTCAACTTTAGTCCCTATTATTGATCTCTATTGATGACAAAAACATAACACTAAGTTCAGGAGTCCTCAGTTCTCTTTTTTGATATCCAATCCTTTTTTTTTCCCCCTCTTTCAAAGGGCTTGAGACTAAAAAAAAGAGATACTCGAAAGGCCATACATGTCCAGCCATTAAGGTTTGACTTCAAGATATCAGCATTTGCTTGGAACTTGATCTTTTCTAATATTTTTCTCTTGAATCCTGAGCTATAATCATTAATGCCCCAGTTTTTGGAGGTCATAATTGAGAGTGCCAAGTACAAAAGCCCCAACCTGTCTGGTCTCTGTGTGGACTGCAGCAGATTAAGAATGTGGCTCTGTGCCATCTTCCCAAAGGCGTTTGGAAAAAGAACAAATTCTGCCTCTATTTTGAAAATCATCAATGTCCTTGCGAGGGCCTAAGGGGAAGAGGAAACAGGAGTGTCGGCACAACATCGTGGGATGAAGAGCCAGTAAGTACTGTGCTGTAATGTTCTACGTCTGCAGTCCTAACCTTGTTCTGAGGATGGATAAAGGTGTAGTCTATGGACTTTAGCAGTAAGATGCCATTGGTTTAATGATCTGTAATTACTCCTGATCTGAGGGAATATTATATTGATGTTCACATTGAAGGAACAGAGAAGGAAAATCTCACGTTGGCCTTTTACGTGCGCGGATTCACAATTACTACAGTTTTCTTGTGAAGTATAACCTGATGCTGCTTTCCTACTGAGGGCCCAGGTCTCCTCCAGGAAAGAATCCTCACATTAATGTATCATGGAGATTTCAGTCTCATCAGACTCAGCTGAGTTTGTTTTTTTTTTGCAATATTTTAAAAAAAAAGCTACAGATACTGGAAATTTGAAATAAAAACAGAAAATGCTAGGTAAACCCAGCATGCCAGGCAGCATCTGAGGAAAGAGTAACGGTCAATGTTTGGATCTGTGACCCTTCATTAGAACCGAGAAAGGGGGCGGTGCAAGTTAGTTTTCAGGAGGAGAGAGGTGGGGGAGGAATAAATGGCGTGCCTGTGATAGGATATTGAAATGGCTTAATAGCAGTACTTATCATTTTAACTATAGACAATATGAACTCATTCCATCAGATGCTCCTTTTTATTCAGTGGAACTTGACGAAAATATTTGATCTGGATGGATTTTTATAGAGGAAGGGAGAATAAGGATATATGTTCTTGTGGGAAGATCAAGGATTAAGATAGTAATGAGATGGATTTTTTTTCCTGAGCATCTTCTTCAAAGGGCTATGAAAGTAAATAAATTAAATTTAGACCTACAGCATGGTAACAGGTCCTTCCGGTGCACAAGCCCGTGACATCAAAATTCACCAGTTAACCTATAACTCTCTTATGTTTGAAGGACGAGAGGAAACCGGAGCAACCGGAGGAAACCCACGCAGATACGGGGAGAATGTGCAAACTCCTTACAGACAGCGCTGGATTTGAACCCGACTTGCTGGCGCTGGAATAGCGCTAACCGCGGCGCTAACCATGCACCCGTAAATTTAAAGTAGAATCTTTAAATATTTTTAAGGCAAAGGTATTTCATAAGCAAGGGGATGAAGGGTTATTTCAGGGAGATAGGATCACAGCCATGATCTTATTAAAGAGCAGAGTTGGCTTGAAGTTGCAAGCGGTCTGCTCCTGCTCCTAATTTGTATCTGTTATGATGACTAAATTCTCTCAAAGTTCAGATTTATTGTCAGAGTACATAGATGACGTTACATACACACTGAGCTTCTTTTTCCTGAGGGCCAGGCAGAGTTTCTACTTATCGGTAGTGCAAAAAACTGTACACAAGATAAGCATAGAAAAGAGAGAAATGTAAACAAACTGTGCAATACAGAAAAAAATAAATATTCGTAAATAATGTGCAAAGTAAAAGTCCTTAAATTAGTCTCTGAGTTTGTTGTTTAGGAGTCTGATGGTGGAGGGGTAGCAACTGTTCTTGATCCACATGGGTTTTTAACTTTAATTTGGGAGTTCATTTGTCACCATTAGTTTTATTTTAAAGTTCCATATGAATTACTTGAGTTTAAATTCCTCAGATCCTGTGAGAGGATTCACGATCCCAGTCTCTGGACTGTTGATGCAGAACTCTGGCTGCGAATCCTCTACGATGCCGCAAGCCCTGATGCTGGTGGCTGATCCACTGTATCTGATGCCCTTTGAGTAACAAGTGCCTTGCCATTCCCGGTGGCGAGAGCGTCTTGCAGGAATTTGGGGCCAAATTGCCAGATTAGATACGAGGTCCATCCAGTTTCCTGCACCTGAACTTTCCTGGAGTGAAGCTCCCAGATTGGTGGTTCTCATCTCCACGTCCACATATTCAACAACACATACTCTTGTTGTGACTGTGTTCAGTGTCGGGTGCACATTAACTCTAAACACTATCTCCTACTGTCATATGCTGTTATCTACCCACCAGCTAATTGACCTAATGAGCGGGGACTACTATCTAGTGTAAGGGTTGGAGGACCGAGGTATCTCTTGGAGACTGGCTGAGGTCGGCAGAGATCTAATCCTGAAATCTTCCTGCCCTCTGTGAGCCCAAGGCAGTTATAAATTCTTTAAAATTTTAATTTAAATTTTTTTTAAATTTAGACATGCAGCACAGTAACAGGCCTTTCCGGCCCATGAGCCCGTGCCGCCCAAATACCCCAACTAACCTCCAACCTGGTACGTTTTGAAAGATGGGAGGAAACCAGAGCACCCGGAGAAAACCCATGCAGACATGGGGAGAAAGTACAAACTCCTTACAGACTGCGCTGGATTCGAATCCTGGTTGCTAGGGCTGTAATAGCGTTGCACTAACCGCTACACTAACCGTGCTGCCCCAGTTGAGACAACTGATTATAACTCTCTGCTCGTAGAAAAGAAAGGGATTTGGTCCTCAAACCCCAGTTTGGCACATAATACTATATTTTTTATTGAAGTGTAATCTAAAACATCCAAAACCGGTGGATTTTAAAGCATGAGGGAGTGTCCAATGCATTTATCTATCAATCGCCTTGTTGTTTAAGGATCAGGATGGCTGCAGTCTGCTCAACCACTGGAGTCTTGTTTGTTTTCTCAAAGAGCTACATTCTGGTTAATGGCCTCCCTTTGTACTCAGCCATTGCACTCAAAATAAAGACTCGAATAAGGTAACATAAGAAATAGGAGCAGCAATAGGCCCTCGAGTCCTTTGAGGCTGTTCTGCGATTCAGGATCATGCTGATCTTCTCCCTCAATGCCATTTTTCCAGCTGTTGGCCCACAACCATTCATTCACTTAATCTCAAGAAACCTATCAATCTCTGTTTTGAATGAACACAATGACTTGCCGTCTGCAGCGTCCTGGGGCAGAGAATTCCAAGAATTCATCACCCTTCTGAGTGAAGAAATTTCTCCTCATTGTAAGCCACCCATCCTTTATTTTGAATTTGAAGTTCAAGGTGAGGGATGACCTTTGATGGACCAGGGAGAGAGCACGCTGTAAAACTAGAACTATTAAATAGATGACACGAAAAACCCCTGAGAGGAATAGGAAGTTCATATGGGTGAAAAGTTGTGTGGTTCTTTCAAGATAGTGACGGTAACGTCCACTTGCACGCACAATATTGGTGGGTTTGACACCAACTCACAATATTGATAATTTAGTCACAAGCTCTCCCTACCCCCAAACAAATGAAGACACATAACTAATTTTGGAGTTTAGAGCATCTCAGTTTTCATTGTGCCTGCTTGTCTCCTGTTACTTCTGTCAGTCTGCCTTGAGGCAGGGACCTATTGTTAACGAGCATTCAGGCTGAACGAGATATCCGGCATAAATGTCTTTAATATATAATAATGAGTAGGGAGGTAAAGGGTCCATTATTGTCACGTAATACTACATTTAGAATGTAACGTACATGAAATTCTTTAATTTTTGTCTACCGTAAGGTAGACAGAGAGTCGCTACTTTGTCCAGTGCCCCTCACAGAAACCTACAGCACCTGGTGTTCCTAGGTGGTCTCCCCTCCAAGTACTGACCAGTCCTGACCCTGCTTAGCTTCCGAGATCAGACAATCTCAGGCGTATTCAGGCCATGAGGTGCCATTATTACATGACAATAAAGGAATCTTGAATCATTTGGCCATCTCCCCCGTCAAGAGGCCATCAGGAAATCTGCTGCCTTTATACCAACTCACACCAAGCCTCAGTCACCAATCAACACTGTTCTGGTTGACCCACACTTGTTCCCAGTTAAGCAATGCCTTAGCCAGAACACAGATTCATTTCATTTATTCTTTTTAAAGTCTTCGTAAATTGATACATTTGAATCAAATATATAGTAAAACCCCTGTTATCCGGAATTCAAGCAACCGGCAGCCTCAAACAACCGGCAAAAAAATCGCAGAAAATAAATACCGGTAGGTAAAAAATATGGAAGTTTAAAATTGGCGTGCCTCGCCGTTAGTTCACCAATCATGCAATGTGCAGTGTCAAGTAACAGAAAATTCACTATCCAGCATCTACCAATCCCAATAGGTGCCGGATACCAGGGGCTTTGGTGTAGTATAATTCTTCTCCTTGTTGTGAATGGCCTCCCACTCCTGATGTAATCTCCAGCTGTAAGACCTGAGAATTTTGCACGCCTCCAGTTCTGTCTGATTTTGTTCACTCCAGCTGATGCAGCTGTAGAACCGCCTCCCTAAATCTCACTGCATTGAGCTAACTCTTTGAGCAAATTTTTGAGTACCTGTCTTCACACCTCCTGAGCCTTGATTTTGCTTTCTGCAAAGGGTTTACCGAACTCTTGTTAGGCTGCGGAGAACTGCAAGCCGTGGGAGTTAAAAAAAATAAATGTTCACTGCTCAGATGGTTTGTGAATGCTATTAAAATCTGGCTGATGAATCGCTATTTCAGAATGTTACTTTGATCTCTGTGTTACTGACAATGATTATATCATTTTGCAAAGATTCCTACTGCAGTTCACCAATTTTAAAAGCTTAGTTACTGGAGTGTGTGTGTTTGCAGTCAGAGCAGGGAGATACAGTAATCTATCTGCAGAAGGCTGCCGAAAGTGACACACCTAGCTAAGTCCATCATGCGCACCGACTTCCTGTCCATTGAAAAGGTTTATGTGAGGTGCTGCCTCGAGATGTGAGGTGTTTATGCACACGCTCTGTTCTTACTGCTGCCATCAGGAAAGAGGTATAGGTGCCACAGGACTCACACCACCAGGTTCAGGAACAGCTGCTACCCCTCCACCATCAGACTGCTCACCAACAAACTCAATCAGGGACTCATTTAAGGACTCTTACTTGTGCACTTTATTTTTTTTAATTCTCTCTGTATTGCACAGTTTGTTTACATTCGTTATATGTTTACAGTTCTTTATTTGTTTACATGTATATGTTGTGTACAGTTTTTTTGCACTACCAAAAAGTAGTAATTCTGCCTCACCCGCAGAGAAAAAACCTCAGGGTTGTATGTGATGTCATGTATGTACTCTGACAATAAATCTGAAATCTGAAAGTCCAAATGCACTTGATCTATTGTTTCATCATTGTTATTCCACTGGTTACATCATCAAAAGTTCAAGAAGATTTGTCAAGCATGATTTGTCTTCCACTGATCCTGTCATCTCTCTCCAATGCGCAACAGTGATATCTTTAATCACTGACTCCAGCATTTTGCCCTCCACTTAAGTTAGGCTAAATGATTTATTATTCCCCAATTTTGCTCTCCCTCCTTTCTTAAAAAGTGGTGTCACATTAGGAACCCTACAATCCAAAGGAACTGTTCCAGAGTGCAGAAGATGTTGGAAAATAATCTTGAATGCATCCACTATTTCGAGGTCTGTCTCCTTCAGCTCCTGGAGATACAGACCACCAGGTCCTGGGGATTGAGACTTTCAACACCATCAATTTAACAAACACAATTTCATGACTGGTTGCAATTTCCGTCAATTGCTCTACAAGAAATACAAGTACGAGCTCCACAAGGCCATTAGATAAGACAAGAGATGGCACCGCATTAAACAGGAGTCCCAAGAGAACATCATGGATATGCAGCAATGATGGCAGAAACTGCATGCTCTCACGGAATACAAAGCCAAGCTGCAGAGAAATCAACTGTGCCACACTGCTTGGTAAGTAAACGTGTTCTATGCTAGTTTTGAACAGGGAGGTGACATCCACATCAATCACTACAAGCGATGATACACCCATGATCAGCGCGGCCTTCCATCAGCGAGCCCAGGGAAAGTACTGACCCAGATGAGTCCCAGGCTGAGTTCAGAGTGCCTGCGTAGATCAACTGGCAGATGTATTTATCAACGTCTTTAATCACTCCACACCACAGGCCAAAGTCCCCACTTGATTCAGGAAGGCCACCATCATATCAGTACCAAAGAAAAGCATAATAACTCTCCTAAATGACTTTGACATCCATCGTGACGAAGTGCTTTGAGAGGCTGGCCATGGCTCACATTAACCCCTCCAGCCAGCCTTAACCCACCAGTTTGCCGATCTGCCAAACTAATCCAAAGCAGATGCCATCTCCCTGACTCTCCACAGCCCTAGAATACCAAGGACGACTATCTTAAACTATGATTCATAGACTTCAGCTCTGTCTTCAATACCAGTGTTCAGCAAACTCATTCCCAAACTTCAGTATCTAGCACAGCCATTCTCAACGGGGACCTATGGCCCCACTGGGCCACAGCACATTTAAGTAAAAGCCTTGTTTTCTTTTCACCTCACATAACATATTTTTTAATGTTTTATGTAGTTGGTAGGAGAGAAGTATGGAATAAACCAAAACTTGACTTTAGGAAAAGTTGTATGTCTAGCATTTTACACTACCTTATAATCATTAAAATATATTGGGACAATTAAATATATTTATTAAAAATATGTCTGTGTGAAGGAGATGAATAAAAATTGCAAATTATCATTGAAAGTTTCTGTTATAAAGGGATTTGAGGGTCTCTCTTTTTGTTTCTGATTGTGAACACCCCTGCAGGTCATGATGTTCTGAAAAGTTTCGCCAGGAATTTATAATGGTTTTGGAATTGGCATGCCAATGGTTATTTTGGTCCACTGAAGGGGCAGGGGGCCCATAAACTTTGAGCAGAGTCCAAGAGGAGGCCATAGCTGAAAAAAGGTTGAGAATGGCTGCCCTATAGCATCGGAGGCTGATAGGTGATCTTATGCAAGTAATAAAATTATGAGTAATGTGGAAGAAGTGAATGCTCATAATCTATTTCCCAGGGTAGATGATTCTAGAACTAGAAGGTATAGGTTTAAGGTGAGAGGAGAGAGATTGAAGAGGGATCTGGGAGGGAATTTTTTCACTCAGAGGGTGGTCCATATCTGAATGAACCGCCGGAGGAAACTGTACAAGTGAGAACAAATCAGACATTCAAAAGACATGTAGACAGATTTAGGAAGGGAAAAGAAGGATACCGACCAAATACAGGCAAATGGGCTCGCTAAGAATGCCAGTTTGGTCGGCATGGATGAGTTGGGCTGAACGGCCTGTGACTCAATAACTTTTAATGTTGTAAATGTAGGACAACATCTGTTGGGTTCAAATCAAACAGACTCCAAAGAGGAGCAACACAATTATCTTCCTGAAAATCAAAGACAATGTCATCGGGAATGTATTGTCATACACACAAGAACAATTGCCAGAAGCACCAAAATTCTTACTTGCTGCAGCCAAACAGGTACGAAAGATACACCAACTGCAATGGTAAGAATTAAAATTACCACAAATGCAAGACAGAAAAAGAGATAGAATATAGAAAATTACAGGACACTACAGGCCCTTCAGCCCACGATGTTATGTTGACCTAAAAAAAAACTATTCAACAATCTAGACCTTTCCTATCTCACACCCATAACGCTCTGTTGAGTGGCCTTTAAAGTCTCCTTTGCCATCTCACAAGCCCGATGCAACTGATCCTTAAATTTGGAAACATAATCTAACAGATTTAAATGCACATCACTATTAATCCACTGTTCTTTTAATAATCTTAAAGGACCTCTCAC